>JZKD02S0383707.1:3680-18448 GCA_000966675.3 Picea glauca
GAACCATGCCGACATGGAAGTCTGTAATGTTGATACTTCTGTTGATCAATTATTAATAGAAATACTCCTTTCTCATCCTATCGATATCTTGCAAATATATGATTATTATCCATGGGCATGTTTGCAATGTTTATTAATGGATTGTTCTATATGATGTGCTAACTCATTTTATATATTGTCACTATATACTTTCATCACTTGTTTGTTGAGAACTTCTTGTAGGCGTAAATCTTTGGGTCAAAGTGTTCAACGATGGAACGGTATCAAACGATTGGATCGAGGTAGGATTCTTCCTCGTACTGCACATTAGTTTATATAGCAAATGCTAGAATTGAGTTGATTTATGTAGTCATAATTGTTTGTTGTGGTTTACCCTTGGCCATAAAGAGTTTTTCCCTTGTAACATGAGTACACTTTCTTGCAAGTGATCAAGATTATTATACTATTGGGCATTTGATTATGATTATGAGGCGTTATGGATTGATGACATGTTATTTTGTTATATTGACATAGACAGGTGCTATTGACTCATTTTTCCTAAGTGTGCATGAGTTAGGACCTCGAGGATGCATAGGAATCGATGAGACCCCTTGGAATATGGATCGAGTCAGGGAGTGGACTGTTGGAGTTTGATTGTTGTATATATGACATTTTTTCATCTAATTAGATGATATGATTCTGGATATTATTTCTGACATGATTCACTGATGATGCAAGATGATGATAGATTTCTGACAAGAATCACATGTGGATTAGAGGGGCCATGAATGATAACCAGAGACTTTGAGGGAGAGGTGTGGATAGCATCCCTGCCACAGCCTACTAGCACTCCCGGCGTGGCTCAAACTATAGGTTAACAACTACCTAGTTCAAGAAGACCCACAATGTTGTGAGGGTAGAATACAACAGTCACTCACGATGATTCTAAGGGGTGTGCAATAAGGCAGGGACCTTATTCCTTAAAGGCCCTTAGTCTCCCACAAGATCACCTAGTGGAGTATTGACTCTAGGGGTTGTTTATGTCTACCAAGTCAGTCAAGAGGCGGGTGGCACCCTTGGATCACGTAGTGCGTCCTAAAGGGCACGTCGCATAAGAAAAATGAAAAGAGGCGAGTGGCACCCTTGGAGCATGTAGAGTGTCCTAAAGGGCACGTCATGCAAGGGAAAAAAAATGAGGCGAGTGGCACCCTTGGAGCACATAGAGCGTTGTGAAGGGCACGTCGCGCAAGGGAAACATAATGAGGTGAGTGGCACCCTTGGAGTACTTGGTGCATCATGAAGGGCATGTCGCATTGTTAAATAATAAATGAATGAACCTATATGGAATTAGAATGAATAACGTGATAAGAAAGATTTAAAAACAATTTCCCTAATAAAATGTCGCCCAACCTCAAAAATTGAAATCTAGGTCTAAGAGATAGTTGTGACAAAAAATATATATATTTACATAAAAATAAAAATAAGTAAACAATAATAATAATCATCATTAATCATGTGACAAGAAGGGGGTAAGTGATTCAATTAATTTATAAAAAAAAATCTTTTGAGGGATAAAATTTAAAAAGGGGGAAAAAGGGGAAATAATTGTTTTGTTACATATGCTAGTCAAAAATTTATTAATTAAAAAGAAAAAGGGGGAAAAGGTAATTTNGAACCATGCCGACATGGAAGTCTGTAATGTTGATACTTCTGTTGATCAATTATTAATAGAAATACTCCTTTCTCATCCTATCGATATCTTGCAAATATATGATTATTATCCATGGGCATGTTTGCAATGTTTATTAATGGATTGTTCTATATGATGTGCTAACTCATTTTATATATTGTCACTATATACTTTCATCACTTGTTTGTTGAGAACTTCTTGTAGGCGTAAATCTTTGGGTCAAAGTGTTCAACGATGGAACGGTATCAAACGATTGGATCGAGGTAGGATTCTTCCTCGTACTGCACATTAGTTTATATAGCAAATGCTAGAATTGAGTTGATTTATGTAGTCATAATTGTTTGTTGTGGTTTACCCTTGGCCATAAAGAGTTTTTCCCTTGTAACATGAGTACACTTTCTTGCAAGTGATCAAGATTATTATACTATTGGGCATTTGATTATGATTATGAGGCGTTATGGATTGATGACATGTTATTTTGTTATATTGACATAGACAGGTGCTATTGACTCATTTTTCCTAAGTGTGCATGAGTTAGGACCTCGAGGATGCATAGGAATCGATGAGACCCCTTGGAATATGGATCGAGTCAGGGAGTGGACTGTTGGAGTTTGATTGTTGTATATATGACATTTTTTCATCTAATTAGATGATATGATTCTGGATATTATTTCTGACATGATTCACTGATGATGCAAGATGATGATAGATTTCTGACAAGAATCACATGTGGATTAGAGGGGCCATGAATGATAACCATAGACTTTGAGGGAGAGGTGTGGATAGCATCCCTGCCACAGCCTACTAGCACTCCCGGCGTGGCTCAAACTATAGGTTAACAACTACCTAGTTCAAGAAGACCCACAATGTTGCGAGGGTAGACTACAACAGTCACTCACGATGATTCTAAGGGGTGTGCAATAAGGCAGGGACCTTATTCCTTAGAGGCCCTTAGTCTCCCACAAGATCACCTAGTGGAGTATTGACTCTAGGGGTTGTTTATGTCTACCAAGTCATTCAAGAGGCGGGTGGCACCCTTGGATCACGTAGTGCGTCCTAAAGGGCACGTCGCACAAGAAAAATGAAAAGAGGCGAGTGGCACCCTTGGAGCATGTAGAGTGTCCTAAAGGGCACGTCATGCAAGGGAAACAAAATGAGGCGAGTGGCACCCTTGGAGCACATAGAGCGTTGTGAAGGGCACGTCATGCAAGGGAAACATAATGAGGTGAGTGGCACCCTTGGATTACCTGGTGCATCATGAAGGGCATGTCGCATTGTTAAATAATAAATGAATGAACCTATATGGAATTAGAATGAATAACATGATAAGAAAGATTTAAAAACAATTTCCCTAATAAAATGTCGCCCAACCTCAAAAATTGAAATCTAGGTCTAAGAGATAGTTGTGACAAAAATATATATATATATTTACATAAAAATAAAAATAAGTAAACAATAATAATAATCATCATTAATAATGTGACAAGAAGGGGGTAAGTGATTCAATTAATTTATAAAAAAAAAACTTTTGAGGGATAAAATTTAAAAAGGGGGAAAAAGGGGAAATAATTGTTTTGTTACATATGCTAGTCAAAAATTTATTAATTAAAAAGAAAAAGGGGGAGAAGGTAATTTTATACACTTTCCCATTTGAGTTTTAAATGAAAAGGGAAAGACGGAAATTTAAAAGAATTAGGAAACTAGGAAAAAGAAGGAAACATAAAGAGAAAGGGAAACATAAGGAAAAAGCAAAAAGACTAGCTTAATAAGGTATCTAGCATTTAAGAACTTTCTAAATTAAACTCAACTGGTAAATTAGTAAGGGGGTAAGTCATTAAAATGTGTAAGGGAATATGGGGACACCTAGGATCTATTCTAGGAATGATTTTAGGTGGGCGAGAGAAATAGGAGTAATTAATCAATTAATGAAATTAATATATGATGCAATGAAGGGGATGGGTGACACGTGTACGGGGAGGATTTTTATGAATTAAATTATTGAACAATAAATTAAATGGGATTTTGGGAAAGAAAATGAATTAGAAACTCTATATAAAGGAGGGAGGAGGAGGATGATGGATCTCTTCTGTTATGCATAACGTTACACTGTAGAATTTCAGACTTGACTGACTTAGCTTGTGGGAGTTGAGATTCCCAGCTCGGTGAGGAGTGGTAGCTTAGCCTTGCAAGGTGAGTTGGGAGCTAGCTGATATTTGGTTCAGTGTCTGTACCCCCTTTGTGGCTCGGGGGCCTAAGGGGGAATAAGATTACCCATAGCATTGGATGGGAGGTATCAGTGAAGTCTCATCGGTCGGCAAGCGAGAGCTACATGGAGCACGCAGGACAACGACTCAGAGCGGGCACTTGAGCTATAGTATGCTTCCTTTATTCCTTCATCGTATATTACTATTATCCTTTACATTTTTATTTCTTCACTTTTATTGGGTAAAGAGAATGTGGACTTATCATTCAACCGAGAACTTAATTTTCCCCATAAGACTTAAGCTCAATGTTTGACTTGATTCCCTCAGCTTTCGATCCTTGCATGTTGAGTCTATCCTTTTTGTTTGTTGATTGTTCTAAAGATTTGCGCTTTTCATCCTCATCCCTAGCTCTTCATTACATGCCTGAGAAGTTGTCTAGTAGCCAAATCGACGGTCGTCACCTCGGTGTACAACGACCTATAAATTCTAATGCCCTTCTTTTTTGTGCGTGGATGATGAGTGAAGGATGTGGTTACCCCTTCTTATCTCTGTGTTGATCTCCGCCTTGACTCGGTCTCTGCATGTTATATCACCTTTGTGTATTCATCTTTCTCTTCATTTGAATACTATGTTAGTATTCTTTGCATTTGTATATATTGCTGGATGAATTTAACTCTGCATTTTTGTTGGATAAATCAACTCTGTGTTTTTACATATTGCTGGAAACTTAAATTTGCGTTGTGATCCCTCCCTGCAACTTAACTCTGTGTTTGTTTTATTGATGGAATTATTATCTACATTTTTACTCTTCACAATAATATTGGAAGACGATTAAGACTGTGTTTGTCCTCTGCAATTATTACTTTTAAAGGGGAAATTACCATGTTAATTCACCCTTCATTTATACCTTTTTTTGACTGCGATTCTCCCTTATATTTGGGTACGAATTGTTCTATGTGATTTACATTGACAACGCTTTATTATTGATAACCTTCACCTTTCTCAAATTCTACTCTTGATTAATCCTCCATGCCTTTGTCTGCGATTGACTTCATACATGCATTTCAACATTGTGTCAGTGATTTTATGCTCAATGTTGGGATAGAAAAATCGTTAATTACTCTGTGTTTCCTGGTATAGCGAATGTAAATTTATTAACAATAATTTTATATTTAATATGAGTCAGAGATGTGTTTCCTGCGATTCCATTGATAGCAAATTTTTATATATAGTGGACAACAATATTTTGGATGGAGAATGTTTTTTTATGTGTAACCGAAATTTTACATCAAATCTGAGATAGCGATATCATTCTTATTCCCCCCTTTTTGAATGATTTTAAATTCACAAATTCACTTGGTTAATAGACATAAATGATGTTTTTCTTAACTGAGAAAATGCCACATTTTTATCTCGGTGTTGGGTCAACCACATTGTCTCTGAGTGTGGGTTAGACAACAGTTGTCTATGCGTTTTACACTTGTGCTCAGCCTTTGCTATCCTCACACCTGTGCGTCCCTTACCCAATTATCTCTCTGTGTTTTGTTAGACTACCTATACATCCTTTACCCAATTCTTTCTTTGCATTTTTTTTGACGACCTGTGCATCCTTCACACAATTCCTTATATCTGCATTTTCATCTGCAATATTATTTTCTTTCATCTGCATATTTTTATATGTGGATGGCATGAATTATTTATTTATCTTATATATTACCTATTATGGTGAATACCTGTCGCTTTTATAAATCATTATGAAAATTTCATTTTGTCTGCATTTTTATTATTCGTCTACGTTCTGTTTAAATACCCCAACCCCTTTTGTCTATCACCATGATGTATTTAGTAGCTGACAGTTACCTGGAAATTTTATGATGCAATTGTCTTAATGTAATTAATAAACTGATAGTTTTTGATAGGATAGTGCGTGGTATAGAGATATGGTTTGGATGTCAACATAGAGGTATTGATTTTTAGGACAATTTTAACATGATGATAGTAAATGTTTTTACTCAGCAAATTCAATGTTTAAGGACAACATGGACAGTAATCTTAAATTGACATCTTGATTGTGTGACCGTGTTGACAGTTTTCATGATTGAATTGACCACCCCTTTTTGGGTTATGCATAATAATAGTCAGTAGTTATATAGGGTATAATGAACAACATTATTCACATTCCCGTGGCGATTTAATATGGAATGTCTTACCTGGCATGCTGGTAGTGAATTGATTACACAAAGATACATATTGCTATTTTAAAATATAATTGAAGGGCAGTGTGTTACCTAATGGAATGAAGAACGATATCCGAATGGAATTTAATAAACCACATGTTGGAAGCTGAAATGGTTAATGGTGCTATATTAATAGAATTACATGTTGTTATTGTTGTACTATTATATGTTGGCAACTGCTAAATTAGATTGTAATTGTTGACTAATTTAAGACTTGATCATTGGTTGGGATTTCGATGAAGTCATGTTTTAGCTTGCGTGTTTTCCTCAAATGATGTCACCTTGCATCTTGTTGACTTGTTTCTTGGGGTGTGGACATAGTCTCCTTGACAGTAATTTCAGCTCCTAGCATGCTGGAATTTATTGAGTCCTTGGTCCAAGTAGGTTATGTTGCACCATGGTTATTGCTGCGTCTATCACCTGGGGACGACATGATTCCAGATGAGGAGATCATGGTGCATCCTATTGGATAGAGGTGAATGATAACTCGGTCGGATTTTGTGCTTCCATTGTGAGTGTTATATGATTTTTTTAAGTTCCTTGTGGGTGCTTGGGTTGTAACGCCTTCATGCATTGGTTTTGCATGCATAGAGGTTCTAGTGACTAGTCATCCGAACCATTGTGTCGGGATGGTGGATGTTGTCCTTTAGCTTGTAGGCGTTCTCATGTTTGTGTCAGGTGGGTAGTCATTTCTATCCTTTATTTCACATGTCTCACCCAGCTACTCACTGCGCAAGTGCATTGAGTCGTTGTTGTTTGTTCCTTGATCTTCATGCATGTGTTCGTTGTCAGGTTGTGTGGTTAACTGTTTCTTCATTTCCTTCCTACCCCCCCCCCAAAAAAAAATGGCACTTTTCTTTGATTGTTGTCATAACGAATGGGGTCATTACATATGGTATTAGAATGGGTTCAACCCTGCGACTATGGATCGCCAGGATTTCCACTACAAAAATCCCGTGAGTATTAACCCTTGTGTTAATTAAAAACCTTAATGTGTCCATGTGGTGATAGCATTTAGAGGACACCTTGGAGTCAAACCCCCAAGGGGAAGAGCAAGTCCTTGGGATGGATTCGCTTGTTGTAATGGATGATGATGGTCTAACAAGGCCCTTCCCAGTAATGTCAAAAGGCCTTCATTCACGATCGAAACTTAGAAGAGGCTAGTGCACCTGTACCCCTGAGGGTCCACGCCATGCCCTAGTTAGTACCACTAGAATCCACTAAGAAATCAAGAGGGTTGATTTCTCGAGTCCACGAGTGTCGTGGATGAATATGTCATTGAGGCAAGAGCAAGGCATTGTACTTTACGCTTCATGATTATGAACTCTAGCATAAAGGTCTGAATGGTGGTCCTTAAGCTAAAGGGGAGCTCTCTTCTATGATGGAAGATGCTCCTGCCACATCTAAACATGGCCATAGACGACGTGTCATGGGGAATTTTCAAGGAACAATTTCAGGAGAGGTATCTTTCTAAGGAATTCTTTGAGTGCCAACTCAATGATTTCAATGCCTTGCAACAAGTCAGCCACATGGTGCCTGAGTATGAGGCTCATTTTTTAGCTGCTTCAGTATGCTCCAGAAACTTAATATAAAGAAGCTTGAGATGGGCCTTATTTTTAGAATTTAGACTCTACTTCAGGTACCCAGAATACTGGACCGAAGAAAGTGTGTTGGATTGTGGGGAGCCACATTACTAGCATTATTGCTTAGAGGAAGGGGCCGAAGAATCTGGATCCATCATACCCACTACCGTGGGAGTTTTGGCAAGGCCCATTAGATTCATTAAATGGTGAATAACTGCCAGGAAGAGCACCAGTTGACTGTGCTTGAGATGTAAGGTACTGTCACTGACTAGACCCTTAGTGTTTTGATAGATCCTGGTGCTACCGATAGTTTCATTTTGGGGGCAATGCTAAAAAGGATTAGGGTAAAGGAAGTCGAACATGATGAGTTTAGATTTGTAGAGATGGCTTCGGGAGCCAAACAAAAGGTTGGAGGAAAGGTTACTGGATGTCCCCTTAACCTGGGATATTTTTTCACCAGGGCCAACCAGTACATCACGATCTTAGGATCTTATGACATCGTGATTGGTATGGAATGGTTAGAATCACATGAGGCGATACTCAACTGTAAGATGAAATGGTTGATATTGTCGATGACGAGGGCCAGAGGCATGTGATTGTAGGTCAGAACCTTGGATTCTCCTTGAGGTTCATATCTTCCTTGAATCTAAGGAAGATCATGTGCAAGGGGTGTAATCTTTATGTGATCCTTGCATTAAATGAAAGGGGAGTAGCGGAAGGTATAGAACACCTTCCGATGGTGAGAGGGTTTGCAGACATTTTTCCAGAGGAGTTACCTGGAATTCCTTCGGAGAGGGAATTAGATTTTACCATAGACATGAAACCAGGGACTGAACTGATAGAAATAATTTGTTATCGGATGTCAACCATAGAATTATAGGAGTTGAGAATTCAACTCAAGGAGTTGTTGGACCTGGGACTTAGACGACTGAGTGTGTCACCGTGGAGTGCACATTTTATGTTCACACGAAATAAGAATGGGTCATGGAGACTCTGCATTGACTACCATTAATTGAACAAGGAAACGATCAAGAAGAAATATCCATTGCTAAGGATTGATGATCTATTGATTAGATGAAGGGTGCTATGGTGTTTTCAAAGATGGATTTGTGATCAGGGTATCACTAGTTATGGATCAAGGAGGATGAAATCCCTAAGACCGCCTTTAATATGAGGTTTGGGCATTACAAGTTTACAGTTTTACTGTTTGGACTGAAAAACATCCCAGGGGTATTTATGAGTTTGATGAACGGGGTGTTCCGTGAGTACTTGGACAAGTTTGTCCAAAGTATTCATTGACGATATTTTTATTTACTCTTAGATGATGGAGGAGCATGAAGAGAACTTGAGCTTGGTACTATAGTGTCTGTGAGAGAATAAATTGTATGGGAAGTTGTCCAAATGCTCATTTTATCAATCAAGGATCAATACTTAGGGCATGTCTTCTTTGGCGAAGGTATCCCCATGGATCCAACAAAGTTCGAGGATATTATGGAATGGCATGTGCCAACGAATTTCCTGAAATTGCTTAGCTTCATGGGTTTAGTAGGATACTATTGAAAATTCGTCAAGGGATTTTTGAAGATAGCAAATCTGATCACGAAATTGCAGAAGAAGAACAAGAAGTTTTTTTGGACCGAGAAATGCATAGAATCATTTCAGAGACTCAATGAGATGTTGACATCGACACCAATACTAAGGGTCCTTGGCATGGATGTGGATTTCTTGGTATGCACTAACACATCCAAGGAAGGATTAGGCGGAGTCTTGATGCAAGACAGTCAAGCGGTCACTTACATATTGAGGAAACTGAGAAGGCATGAGGATAACTACGCGACACACGATTTGGAGTTGTCAGACATTGTTTATTCCTTGAAGGTTTGGAGACACTACCTAGTGGGACAAAAATTTGAACTAAAGACAGACCACTGTGGACTACAACTCATATTTACACAAAGTGACCTGAATGCACGACAATGGCGTTGGTCTGAACTGTTTAGCGAGTATGATTTAGAGATTTCCCACATAAAAGGAATAGTGAACCAAGTGTAAGATGCATTGAGTTGGAGATCACGCATATTTTTGGTGTTGCCTCTTCATACAAATCTATGGGAAAATATCCTAACTTTACAGTGTGATGATGACTGGTATAAAGAGTTCAAGGATTTTATCAGACAAATCACAATGATGGTACCAATATTTGAAGGTTTTACATTTGACAACGATGGATTATTGAGGTTTAAAAACTGGATTTACGTACCACCAAATGACCAGTTGAGTAGATTGATCCTAAAACGAGGATCACAGAGAAGTGTACATAGCCCACCCAGGAGTCACGAAGACAAGGGAAAAAATTAAACCCTTATTCTTATGGAATGGAAAGAAGGCATACATAGTCAACTGTTACACTTCAAATTTACTCAACTGGATAAGTGTCGCATATTCCTCTCAATTGTCGTAAGTGTCGCATCTTCCTTACAACTTTCGCAAGTGTCTCAAGTTGTTTATAAGTGTCGCAAATGTTGTTCAAGCATACTTCCTTGACGACGACACTACAGAGGCACTTAAAACATCTCATACACTGGGTTTGGAGAAGGAGAACTGGTTAACTGAAGTCAAGGAACTCTTAACACCTGAAGAGAGCTTCTGATCAAAGGTTTTAGGNATTAGATGATATGATTCTGGATATTATTTCTGACATGATTCACTGATGATGCAAGATGATGATAGATTTCTGACAAGAATCACATGTGGATTAGAGGGGCCATGAATGATAACCATAGACTTTGAGGGAGAGGTGTGGATAGCATCCCTGCCACAGCCTACTAGCACTCCCGGCGTGGCTCAAACTATAGGTTAACAACTACCTAGTTCAAGAAGACCCACAATGTTGCGAGGGTAGACTACAACAGTCACTCACGATGATTCTAAGGGGTGTGCAATAAGGCAGGGACCTTATTCCTTAGAGGCCCTTAGTCTCCCACAAGATCACCTAGTGGAGTATTGACTCTAGGGGTTGTTTATGTCTACCAAGTCATTCAAGAGGCGGGTGGCACCCTTGGATCACGTAGTGCGTCCTAAAGGGCACGTCGCACAAGAAAAATGAAAAGAGGCGAGTGGCACCCTTGGAGCATGTAGAGTGTCCTAAAGGGCACGTCATGCAAGGGAAACAAAATGAGGCGAGTGGCACCCTTGGAGCACATAGAGCGTTGTGAAGGGCACGTCATGCAAGGGAAACATAATGAGGTGAGTGGCACCCTTGGATTACCTGGTGCATCATGAAGGGCATGTCGCATTGTTAAATAATAAATGAATGAACCTATATGGAATTAGAATGAATAACATGATAAGAAAGATTTAAAAACAATTTCCCTAATAAAATGTCGCCCAACCTCAAAAATTGAAATCTAGGTCTAAGAGATAGTTGTGACAAAAATATATATATATATTTACATAAAAATAAAAATAAGTAAACAATAATAATAATCATCATTAATAATGTGACAAGAAGGGGGTAAGTGATTCAATTAATTTATAAAAAAAAAACTTTTGAGGGATAAAATTTAAAAAGGGGGAAAAAGGGGAAATAATTGTTTTGTTACATATGCTAGTCAAAAATTTATTAATTAAAAAGAAAAAGGGGGAGAAGGTAATTTTATACACTTTCCCATTTGAGTTTTAAATGAAAAGGGAAAGACGGAAATTTAAAAGAATTAGGAAACTAGGAAAAAGAAGGAAACATAAAGAGAAAGGGAAACATAAGGAAAAAGCAAAAAGACTAGCTTAATAAGGTATCTAGCATTTAAGAACTTTCTAAATTAAACTCAACTGGTAAATTAGTAAGGGGGTAAGTCATTAAAATGTGTAAGGGAATATGGGGACACCTAGGATCTATTCTAGGAATGATTTTAGGTGGGCGAGAGAAATAGGAGTAATTAATCAATTAATGAAATTAATATATGATGCAATGAAGGGGATGGGTGACACGTGTACGGGGAGGATTTTTATGAATTAAATTATTGAACAATAAATTAAATGGGATTTTGGGAAAGAAAATGAATTAGAAACTCTATATAAAGGAGGGAGGAGGAGGATGATGGATCTCTTCTGTTATGCATAACGTTACACTGTAGAATTTCAGACTTGACTGACTTAGCTTGTGGGAGTTGAGATTCCCAGCTCGGTGAGGAGTGGTAGCTTAGCCTTGCAAGGTGAGTTGGGAGCTAGCTGATATTTGGTTCAGTGTCTGTACCCCCTTTGTGGCTCGGGGGCCTAAGGGGGAATAAGATTACCCATAGCATTGGATGGGAGGTATCAGTGAAGTCTCATCGGTCGGCAAGCGAGAGCTACATGGAGCACGCAGGACAACGACTCAGAGCGGGCACTTGAGCTATAGTATGCTTCCTTTATTCCTTCATCGTATATTACTATTATCCTTTACATTTTTATTTCTTCACTTTTATTGGGTAAAGAGAATGTGGACTTATCATTCAACCGAGAACTTAATTTTCCCCATAAGACTTAAGCTCAATGTTTGACTTGATTCCCTCAGCTTTCGATCCTTGCATGTTGAGTCTATCCTTTTTGTTTGTTGATTGTTCTAAAGATTTGCGCTTTTCATCCTCATCCCTAGCTCTTCATTACATGCCTGAGAAGTTGTCTAGTAGCCAAATCGACGGTCGTCACCTCGGTGTACAACGACCTATAAATTCTAATGCCCTTCTTTTTTGTGCGTGGATGATGAGTGAAGGATGTGGTTACCCCTTCTTATCTCTGTGTTGATCTCCGCCTTGACTCGGTCTCTGCATGTTATATCACCTTTGTGTATTCATCTTTCTCTTCATTTGAATACTATGTTAGTATTCTTTGCATTTGTATATATTGCTGGATGAATTTAACTCTGCATTTTTGTTGGATAAATCAACTCTGTGTTTTTACATATTGCTGGAAACTTAAATTTGCGTTGTGATCCCTCCCTGCAACTTAACTCTGTGTTTGTTTTATTGATGGAATTATTATCTACATTTTTACTCTTCACAATAATATTGGAAGACGATTAAGACTGTGTTTGTCCTCTGCAATTATTACTTTTAAAGGGGAAATTACCATGTTAATTCACCCTTCATTTATACCTTTTTTTGACTGCGATTCTCCCTTATATTTGGGTACGAATTGTTCTATGTGATTTACATTGACAACGCTTTATTATTGATAACCTTCACCTTTCTCAAATTCTACTCTTGATTAATCCTCCATGCCTTTGTCTGCGATTGACTTCATACATGCATTTCAACATTGTGTCAGTGATTTTATGCTCAATGTTGGGATAGAAAAATCGTTAATTACTCTGTGTTTCCTGGTATAGCGAATGTAAATTTATTAACAATAATTTTATATTTAATATGAGTCAGAGATGTGTTTCCTGCGATTCCATTGATAGCAAATTTTTATATATAGTGGACAACAATATTTTGGATGGAGAATGTTTTTTTATGTGTAACCGAAATTTTACATCAAATCTGAGATAGCGATATCATTCTTATTCCCCCCTTTTTGAATGATTTTAAATTCACAAATTCACTTGGTTAATAGACATAAATGATGTTTTTCTTAACTGAGAAAATGCCACATTTTTATCTCGGTGTTGGGTCAACCACATTGTCTCTGAGTGTGGGTTAGACAACAGTTGTCTATGCGTTTTACACTTGTGCTCAGCCTTTGCTATCCTCACACCTGTGCGTCCCTTACCCAATTATCTCTCTGTGTTTTGTTAGACTACCTATACATCCTTTACCCAATTCTTTCTTTGCATTTTTTTTGACGACCTGTGCATCCTTCACACAATTCCTTATATCTGCATTTTCATCTGCAATATTATTTTCTTTCATCTGCATATTTTTATATGTGGATGGCATGAATTATTTATTTATCTTATATATTACCTATTATGGTGAATACCTGTCGCTTTTATAAATCATTATGAAAATTTCATTTTGTCTGCATTTTTATTATTCGTCTACGTTCTGTTTAAATACCCCAACCCCTTTTGTCTATCACCATGATGTATTTAGTAGCTGACAGTTACCTGGAAATTTTATGATGCAATTGTCTTAATGTAATTAATAAACTGATAGTTTTTGATAGGATAGTGCGTGGTATAGAGATATGGTTTGGATGTCAACATAGAGGTATTGATTTTTAGGACAATTTTAACATGATGATAGTAAATGTTTTTACTCAGCAAATTCAATGTTTAAGGACAACATGGACAGTAATCTTAAATTGACATCTTGATTGTGTGACCGTGTTGACAATTTTCATGATTGAATTGACCACCCCTTTTTGGGTTATGCATAATAATAGTCGGTAGTTATATAGGGTATAATGAACAACATTATTCACATTCCCGTGGCGATTTAATATGGAATGTCTTACCTGGCATGCTGGTAGTGAATTGATTACACGAAAATACATACTGCTATTTTAAAATATAATTGAAGGGCAGTGTGTTACCTAATGGAATGAAGAGCGATATCCGAATGGAATTTAATAAACCACATGTTGGAAGCTGAAATGGTTAATGGTGCTATATTAATAGAATTACACGTTGTTATTGTTGTACTATTATATGTTGGCAACTGCTAAATTAGATTGTAATTGTTGACTAATTTAAGACTTGATCATTGGTTGGGATTTCGATGAAGTCATTTTTTAGCTTGCGTGTTTTCCTCAAATGATGTCACCTTGCATCTTATTGACTTGTTTCTTGGGGTGTGGACATAGTCTCCTTGATAGTAATTTCAACTCCTAGCATGCTGGAATTTATTGAGTCCTTGGTCCAAGTAGGTTATGTTGCACCATGGTTATTGCTGCGTCTATCACCTGGGGATGACATGATTCCATATGAGGAGATCATGGTGCATCCTATTGGATAGAGGTGAATGATAACTCGGTCAGATTTTGTGCTTCCATTGTGAGTGTTGTATGATTGTTTTAAGTTCCTTGTGGGTGCTTGGGTTGTAACGCCTTCATGCATTGGTTTTGCATGCATAGAGGTTCTAGTGACTAGTCATCC
>JZKD02S0383718.1:0-18448 GCA_000966675.3 Picea glauca
AAATGGGTTAAGTGACCTAGAAGATGAAAGTATAAATAAGAAGCTAGGATCTCTTGTAAAATGTACATTTGGTGAGAATCCTTTTTGTGGATCAATGGAGAGCTTCTTGTGGATATCTTTTGGAGTATTGATGGAGGGCTTCTTGTGAGAGCATTTTATTGGTATGGATATCTTGAGCATGATTGAAGATCTATTCTAAGGAAGAGAGTGAGAGGAGGATCTCATGGACACATCAAAGTTTCGGTAATGTCAGAGATCTTGACGGAAAAATTCTCGGATTCACAGAAAACCCTATTTTCTAATGCCCACGCAGGTTGTCTATCTATAGGGTGAATGTACACACGAGTTGGTTGTGTATAGGGTGGGTGTACACATGGGATGACTGTGTACAGGGAGGATGGACTGAATAACCTCATGGAGATTTGTGTTTGAGTTGGTCCCAATCTCTTGGATGGTGAGGCAGGTTCCAGATCTGCATTCTATGGCCTCGGATCTATCATTAAGACACTGGTATGGTTACATTATTGTCTTGATAGATGCTATTATTTGATATGTTGTGAATGCTTAGGGCATTCTTCATATGGCTTCTATGATGTGGCTCAGTTTGGTTGATTTAGTTGATGGAGTGAGCAACACTCTTGTGATTCAGTAGTGACATGATTGCTATGGTATACTAGTTGTTTATACATGATTGAGATAGCATTCATATTGATTTGTTGTGGAGCATGAGCAAGATATTGTAGAGCTTGGATGTGTTTTGACTAGTTGTGGGTCAATTTGGACAGTGGAATATAGAAGAGAAAATGATTGCAGGTTGCAGAGGATCTGAGCATGTGAAGAAAAGAAAAACCCTAGTTGCTCAAAAGCATATGCGTGTTGCATTATACACTAGCCGCGTTCACACACAAGCTGTAGTGAGCCAGGGCACGTGCACACACGGGCTGCACTACTGACAGGTCGCGTACCTATTGACAGATTGATATCTATTGAGGATTGTTACCTCATCTCAGTTGGTGCTGAGAATGTAAGATGAGTCTTGCATATAGAGCTGGTGCTCTTGTAGAGTTGTACTCTATTCAGTTGTTGCTGATAAACCCAAGGATTGTAGTCCGTAATAAAAAGAAAATTGTACATACATCTTGAGTTATTTGTGTTCATTGTGATGATGACTTGTTGATGATATATTGCTGATATATGTTGCTGATATGTGCCTACATCTAACTGGTTATAAATGACAACAATGGGTAATGAATAAATGTTGAATGCTAATTGATGAGTTTTTTTGCAAGAGAAAAGTTTTGGGAAAAAGAGCCCCACACTCATTCACCCCCCCTCTAAGTGTGGTAGGTGTGTCCAACAAATCTAATCCAATGCAGGAAATGCAAATTGAAGTTTATGCTAACACTCTCCCATCTTCTATTTCCATGTTNTAAGAAGCTAGGATCTCTTGTAAAATGTACATTTGGTGAGAATCCTTTTTGTGGATCAATGGAGAGCTTCTTGTGGATATCTTTTGGAGTATTGATGGAGGGCTTCTTGTGAGAGAATTTTATTGGTATGGATATCTTGAGCATGATTGAAGATCTATTCTAAGGAAGAGAGTGAGAGGAGGATCTCATGGACACATCAAAGTTTCAGCAATGTCAGAGATCTTGACGGAAAAATTCTCGGATTCACAGAAAACCCTATTTTCTAATGCCCACACAGGTTGTCTGTCTATAGGGTGCATGTACACACGAGTTGGCTGTGTATAGGGTGGGTGTACACATGGGATGACTATGTACAGGGAGAATGGACTGAATAACCTCATGGAGATTTGTGTTTGAGTTGGTCCCAATCTCTTGGATGGTGAGGCAGGTTCCAGATCTGCATTCTATGGCCTCAGATCTATCATTAAGACACTGGTATGGTTACATTATTGTCTTGATAGATGCTATTGTTTGATATGTTGTGAATTCTTAGAGCATTCTTCATATGGCTTCTATGATGTGGCTCAGTTTGGTTGATTTAGTTGATGGAGTGAGCAACACTCTTGTGATTCGGTAGTGACATGATTGCTATGGTATACTAGTTGTTTATACATGATTGAGATAGCATTCATATTGATTTGTTGTGGAGCATGAGAAAGATATTGTAGAGCTTGGATGTGTTGTGACTAGTTGTGGGTCAATTTTGACAGTGGAAGATAGAAGAGAAAATGATTGCAGGTTGCAGAGGATCTGAGCATGTGAAGAAAATAAAAACCCTAGTTGCTCAAAAGCATATGTGTGTTGCATTATACACTAGCCGCGTTCACACGCAAGCTGTAGTGAGCCAGGGCACGTGCACACACGGGCTGCACTACTGACAGGTCGCGTACCTGTTGACAGATTGATATCTATTGAGGATTGTTGCCTCATCTCAGTTGGTGCTGAGAATGTAAGATGAGTCTTGCATATAGAGCTGGTGCTCTTGTAGAGTTGTACTCTATTCAGTTGTTGCTGATAAACCCAAGGATTGTAGTCCATAATAAAAATAAAATTGTACATACATCTTGAGTTATTTGTGTTCATTGTGATGATGACTTGTTGATGATATATTGTTGATATATGTTGCTGATATGTGCCTACATCTAACTGGTTATAAATGACAACAATGGGTAAGGAATAAATGTTGAATGCTAATTGATGAGTTTTTGTGCAAGAGAAAAGTTTTGGGAAAAAGAGCCTCACACTCATTCACCCCCCCTCTAAGTGTGGTAGGTGTGTCCAACAAATCTAATCCAATGCAGGAAATGCAAATTGAAGTTTATGCTAACACTCTCCCATCTTCTATTTCCATGTTCGTGAAAAGGGCTGATAAACGAACCCTAGATGAGAATTTTGAAGAAGCCAAAATGATAGAATTCTAGATAAAAGGGTGTAAAGAAGGCCAATTTTCTTTAGTTAAGAAAGAATCCCAACCTCCTCCCAGGAGAGGACTCCTTTTGACTAGACCGTCGAGGAAACAAGCATAATAAACTCCCGACAAGGGTAATGGAGACATAGAATATCTACAATGCATGGTTAAGAAATTATCAAACGAGATCATGGACATGAAGAGAAATGCAGGGGAAGGAAACCAAGGCCAAAGGCCCTATAAACCTTTCTTTAAAAGGAACCCACCGTTCAAGGCAATTGAACCTCCCCCAGCTAACTTAAATATCGATCTAGGGAATGTAGCATTTGATTCTTTCTGTACGTATAACCAGGAAAACCACTCTGAAAGAGACTTCCCTCAATGGGTGCATGCCCTTAATTTGATGGCCAATCGATTTCTAGATGAATTCTCCTTGACCGAACAATCAAACAGTTCAGTTATGAATATTGTTGACCAGGAAGAGATTGATCCACCATAAGATACATCCATGTTGATATGGGATCCCGACCTGATCATGCCTTCTGACAACCTGTTTGAGTCTCAAGAACCACCCATCGAGGTCTCAGTGGTGCAAACGCACAGTAAAGGTCCACCTGTCTCAAAAGATATCGCTACTACCCAAACTTTGAGAAACAAGACAACTCTCAATCACCCGAAAACACCTTTCTTTCCCAGTAAAAAACCTATAAGCATCCATACCTTAGAATCGCCCAAAATGGATTACAACATAGTTGAATATTTGAAGAAGTTAAGGCTAATATATTAGTCATGCACATATGCAGGATCCCTCAGCAGAAGGACTTCCTGCTACAAGCTTTGAACTTAGTATAAAACCCTACGACTGGAAATGGTCAGGAAAGAAATCTATCTTCCATAGACCTAGTAAACAAACCAATCGTGAATACATGTTCAGAAGATAAGAAGGGGAATCCTTTTGTCCCACCTTTCCTCTTAACGTTCGAATTTTTCAACGGGAACCTCCATAATTTCTTGGTAGATTTAGGATCATCTTCCAACGTTATTCCCTTGTCTATTTGCAAAAAATTAACTGTTGTTCATCTAGAAAACAATAAACATGTCATATAACTAGACAGGACCCAGGTCAAAGTCATGGGGGAACTCAAAGATGTAATGATCAGAATAGTGACACGTCCTAAGTTTGTGCAAGTGATTGACATCATCGTAGTAGACATCCCAGAGGCCTATGGGTTATTACTAAGTCGATATTGGTCTGAGAAGTTAAACCGGTACTTTAGCATAGACTGGGCACACCTTTGGCTACCACTGAAGGGATACAATAATATGATCAGAATTGATAGGGAGAGATATCTGAAACATACAGTCACTGATCTAGAAACCTTGAATGAACCCTCATCAAAAGATTTCCCTGTGTTGGGCAATTATTCCTGCGATTCCCACTCCGGAAATTTTTTTCCTCTCTTATCTGATGTCCACTCAAAAATATGAAATGGTTTTTCAAGAGAAGTCATCGATACTGATGGAAGACACCCTCTTTTGCCAAGACCCTGTGCTAGAGATTACAGAACAAAAGATAGGAGAGCGAGAAAGTAATAAGGAAGAGGAAAAGGGCGATTGTCATTCAAAAATTTGGACCTTATAATTTGATGGATCTAAATCGTAGGAGGGGTCAGGGGCAGGGTGCATCCTCATTGATCCAAAAAGTGAACACCATTTCCTGTCCTGTAGACTAGAATTTGAATGCACCAATAACATCGCTGAGTATGAAGCTCTAGTATAAGGGTTAAAGAAAGCCATAGACTTGAACGTCAAAGAATTTAAATTTTTTGGGGACTCAGAGATTATTGTTAGACAAGTAAGGAATACTATACATTGCAAATCCCTGCACCTGAAGAATTATCAGCAAGAAGTGCATAGGTTAATGGAGCATTTTGAAGCTTTCAATATCACCGCGATCCCCAGAGAAAACAATATCCTTGTTGATTCTCTGGACACAACTTCTTCAAGGATGTCACCTTTGGAAGACTATGAAGCCTCTTGATTCACTATGGAACTACTCTACAAACCATTGGTACCTAACAATATATTTAATTGGAAAGTCTTTGAATGAGATGAACAGATCATAAACTTCCTGACTAACCAAGACAATTTCAAAGATTTATCCATCAACGATGAGGTATTCTAGGAGTAATCGACAGAAACTGATCCTCGAACAGGATAGCCTATTGACAGATCAAAATCTCACACCATTCCAAAGGGGATAGCTAATCTAGAAAATCTGTTTGATCTAAAATAACATTTGAGGGGGCCTAAGAACGCAAAGACCGGTAGCTCCTTTCCCCTGCATGAAACTATAAATCTCAGAACCCCGAAAAATCCAAAAAATGTGAATCTCGACAAGACTATATCTAAAGAGGAAAGAAAATTTTATCACAAACTGTTCAGACAATATCAAGATGTCTTCACATGGTCCTATCGAGATCTCAAAACTTATTATACCCGCATCATTCAACACACTATACCATTAAAACCTGAGGTGAAACCTTTCCAATAGAAGATTTGAAAGTATCATCCATCTTTGGAACCTCTCATGTATCAAGAATTGAAGAAACTTTTAGATGCCAAAATCATATTCTAGGTTAGGCATTTCGCCTGGGTGGAAAATATGGTCTCGGTGAGGAAACATTCTGGAGAAATTTGCTTATGCGTGGATTTTAGGAACCTCAACAGAGCTTCAGAAAAGGATAATTACCCAGTCCTGCCAATGGAGCAACTTCTGCAGACCGTGTCTAGCTCAGAGATTTTCTCTCTACTAGATGGTTTCTCAGGTTACAACCAAGTCTTGGTTTTGGAGGAGGATCGTTTTAAAACTACCTTCTGAACTAAGTAGGAAACCTTCGCTTATAAACGCATGCCTTTTGGGTTAATCAACGTAGGAGCGACCTTCCAAAGGGCCATGGACGTAGAATTTTGGGGACTATTAAACAAGTGTGTGGTAATGTATCTAGACGATGTAACTATGTATTCAAAGAATATAGAAGAGCACATCCAACACTTAACTCAAATTTTCGAAAGGTGTAGGAGATACGGTATATCCTTAAATCCCAAGAAAACTATTTTCGGCGTAGAGGAAGGTAAGCTGCTAGGCCATATTATATCCCAAGCAGGAATTCACATAGACCCAGAAAGGATTAAGGCCATAACTCAAATATTGTTGCCTCATAACAAGAAATATATGTAATCCTTTTTCGGGCAAATCAATTTTGTGAGGAAATTCACACCCGATTTCCCAGAAACTATCAAACCCTTACAAAAGATGATTCACAAAGATGTTGAATTTAAGTGGGATGATGAATGAAAGGATTCTTTCAGCAATATTAAAATTGCTATATCCCAGGCCCCTTTGTTACAAAGTCTTGATTTCAATATGGATTTCTTCTTCTATAATTTCACCTCCAACCAGTCGTTAGCTGCAATATTGACTCAGAAGGATGATGAAAACAATGAGGGTCCAGTGTATTTCATGAGCGCTAATATCTAGGGAGCCCAACTTAACTATCCTTCTGTTGATAAACAGGCCAATGCAATATACAAGGCAATAAAACACTTCAGTTCTTACATCCTCAAGAACCACACCAAAGTGATTGTGCCTCACCCTGCGGTAAAATCCTTGTTTACTTAGCAAGAGATGGGGGAAAGAAGAGGGAACTGGATGGCAGTTGTCCAAGAATTTGATCTAGATATAAAACCTGCCAAACTAGTTAAAGGGAAAGGGTTGTGTAAACTCGCAGCTAAAGCCCAGCACCAAGTAAATGAAGATTCTCGTTGGGAGAATGAAATGGAATTATGATGTGGTGAAGCTTCATACATTTCCCCAGGGCTAGAGTCTTGGTATAATAATTTAACTTATCTCCTACACCATGGAACTTGTCCAGAAAATCTCAACCCAAGAGAAAGGAGAGATCTCAAGTTAAAATATGCACAATATTGCCTCATAAATTCGATACTCTTTTGGATTATCTATGATGGGGTATTCTTAATATGTCTCGAATGTGAAGACGTGGACAATGTTCTGAAGGAGATCCATGATGGCCCTGCCAGTGGACATTTCGCAAGAAACACCACTACTCATAAGATACTGAGAGTCGGCTATTATTGGCCCACCTTATTGAAAGATGCTCACACCTACGCATTGGGAGAGAGAAGAGAGAAGAAATCCCACTCCAACCAAAGACTGTTTCTAAGAATTTTGAGCAATGGGGGTTGGATATCATAGGGGAAATTACACCTAGTTCCTCGAAACAACACAAGTATATACTTCCTGCCATCGATTATTTCACAAAGTGGGCAGAGGCCATCCCTCTGACTCATGTAAACAATAAGGTGGTGATCCAATTCATAGAACAACAACTGATCATAAGGTTTGGTGTCCCTGTTATTCTAGTTTTTTATAATGTAGCTTATTTTTCTTCTACTTTATTGACCGAGTTTGCACTAAATAAAGGAATCATAATTAGATACTCTACAAATTATTATCCACAGGGAAACGGGGTGGTTGAATCAACCAATAAGAACCTAATGAGAATATTAAAAAAGATAGTTGCAGATAACCAAAGGAATTGGCATAATATACTCCATAACACTCTATGGGAGGATAGGGTCACACCTAAGGAAGCTATAGTAAATTCCCCATACTTCCTGGTTTACGGGAAGGAATCCATTCTCCCAAATGGGATTTATCTTCCATCTCTTCAACTAGCCCAAGATTCCAACGAGGACCCCTCATCAGTCATACAACAAAGAATTGATACTCTTCTCATGCTATAAGAAGAGAGAGAAAAGGCTAAATCAAAATTTTTATCTAACCAACAGATAGTGAAAATATGGTTTGATAAGCATAAGGCCAAAGAGAAAATTTTTGAAGTAGGAGACTTAGTCCTAAAATGGGACAGAGCAAATGAGCCAAAAGGGAAGCATTCTAAGTTTCAGAATCTGTGGCTTAGACCTTTCCAAGTGGCTGAGAAGATTGGGGCAGGCACTTATCAGTTACAAAATATGAGGGGAGAACTTGACACCCTCTCAATAAATGGCCAATCCCTCAAACAATATTTCCAATAAAAAAAAATTAAATAAATAAATAATAATATCTTGTTTTAGTGTTTTCATGATTGTGAAATACATTTTTTGTTTTCTTTTTCTTTATGGATTTATGTGCTTTTGAAAGTTGTGTTTAGCAAGACAATGGTTGACCTTAATTCATGCGACATAGAGAACTTTTTTTTGAACTCATCGCTCACATACAACACAAGAAGCATCAAGGAACTTGTGGTTGCTTTGAGGGGTCCTCTATCTAACTGGTGCAAATGAACAACTTTGGAGAAATGTCGGAAGGGTATTCTTAGTGGCCTGGCAAGACCTCAAGGAAAAGAAGGAAAGCTGGAAATGATTACATGAACCTGGACACAAAGATAGCAAAGGGTCCACCTAACCATCTCACTTTTCGAAATAAACATACATCATCCTCTCCCACTCACTCAGGGTATCAGGTTGAAATAGAATGGACATTATCAAAAGAGTTATCAGTAGGAGAGGGCATGCAGATATCTCTATCGAGGCTGGCAGTGGAGCAAGGTCTGTGATGTCGAGGTGACTCCAACGGGGCTATGGACGCTCGCTGGTAGCGGAGCAAGGTATATGATGTCGAGGTGACTCCAATGGGGCTATGGACGCTCACTGGCAATGGAGAAAAACCAAAGTGAGTGAGTAAACGTAACAAGGATTCATGCCAGTGAATGCTTCACTAGACTTTTGTAAAAGGGGGGCATGAGTTAGGGTGATAGGAAAAGAAGGAGGAATAAAGGTTAAAACCCCATGGGCAGACCCGGAAGCATCAACCGAAGAATTTCAAATTGCAAGGGTAAAAGAGGCTCTGATTTAAAACCAGGAAAGGCTCTCCACCAGCTTTTGTAGTAGCCGAGCATGAAGGAAGAACATTGATTCTTATTTCTCCTAGTGAATCGCTATTTGTTGAGCCCTCAACACACCATAAAAAGTGTACGTAAAATTTCACCTTTTTGGGTACCACTTGATCTTTTGACATTATCTAATATGAAGAATGTGTCCTTTTCTTATCATTATTTTATTCTCATTAAGTCTTTAAAAGATTTCTTAAACATGCGAGAAATCTATAACTTAAATAACTACAGAATCGGCATCCAAAACTCTTCCCAACACGTTCGTGGACTCGACATCGGAAAGAATTACAGGAGGAAGAAAATCACTCGGGCACACCGCAGTTGCCGATCGTCGATCCTCATCGGCATCAGCGAACAGATTTTTTTTTTCGCGAATGAACTTCACCAAGGATACCGTCGATGACCAATTCTCTAGGCATCGGCGAAAAGTTAAAAGAATAACCGTTGAATGAAAATGAAATAATAATCATCGATCACCAACTTCTAAAATGTTTTCGGTATCAGGATATTGGAAGGATGATGACCCACAAAGAAACTATGCATTAGTTTTATTTTCGAAGGCCGACCCCCGATACCCACCCAGTATCGACAATCACAGTGTTAAGCTCAGTTTAGTGCGTTCAACTCAAACAAAGTCCCGAGTCCGACCGTTACCCATAAGATAAGTTCTCGGTTAGTACCATGTATCCCAAGTCAGTGGTGCCACGTCAATACTGTACGATGAACTCAATCAGCGTCGAAGGTTTTCTCAGGAGGATACTGACCCAAACATGCATAAGGATATTGCCGATTCCTGATCTACCCACTAAGAAGACAATGTGATGGGACGTTTTATCTCTGAGATATGCTAGATACGATGCATTTAAAGGTTAATCAATTCCATAATCTCGCATTAGTTGCTAATTCATGTGAGAATCAAAAGGACCATTTGAATTTGTCGATATGGTGCATCTCAACTCTTGCGCCTTCATCGTCAACCCATGTAGAATTTATTTGCAGAGATTCGACGGTAGATTGTTTTGAATTTCACCCATTACTTGTATTAACTGGTTGATATGACTGGTAGGATCTCTCCCGTTATATTATTTTAATTCATTGAAAACAAGGTTATTCTATGCGCAAAGGAATCTGGATCATCCAGAGGATTCAGACAAGAAGTTTGAGGATATCTTTCCAAGGTCTAGTGAGTATAATAACAACAACTTAGCAAGCGTTACAAGTATGTATTGGTCTATGGATGTTTTATGCTTCATTTCATACATTTTATCCAATGTCACTCTATATGCCTGCCTGAAGATCGTTTTTTGTTGCAGGAACAATGCCTCTGAAGAAACACACCACCAGGAAATCCCCAAGAGCACCAAAGCTACAAGAACTAGAGGTGGGAGAGGGTGCCTCCCCAACGGTTGTTAGACAATTGGAATTTTCTCCAAAGCTAGTGCCCATCATCAAAATAACCACCAAGAAGGCTTTCGTTCAGCCCTAGCCTTTGGAGACATAGGGGCAAACATTGGGACCAAGACATTTTTCCCGCGTTGGGAAGAAATTTTCAAGAAAATCAAGCGAGAAGAATTCCCTGAATACACCTCGCACAATGATCCTGATACGAGAAGACTCGACGATGAAGTCCTCTCGAATGTCTGAAAGGATTATATACACATGGTGGTGAGAAGGACTCTGGTATTCCCCTACATAGAATTGTTGAAATGGATTATTGATAACACTNCACACTCATTCACCCCCCCTCTAAGTGTGGTAGGTGTGTCCAACAAATCTAATCCAATGCAGGAAATGCAAATTGAAGTTTATGCTAACACTCTCCCATCTTCTATTTCCATGTTCGTGAAAAGGGCTGATAAACGAACCCTAGATGAGAATTTTGAAGAAGCCAAAATGATAGAATTCTAGATAAAAGGGTGTAAAGAAGGCCAATTTTCTTTAGTTAAGAAAGAATCCCAACCTCCTCCCAGGAGAGGACTCCTTTTGACTAGACCGTCGAGGAAACAAGCATAATAAACTCCCGACAAGGGTAATGGAGACATAGAATATCTACAATGCATGGTTAAGAAATTATCAAACGAGATCATGGACATGAAGAGAAATGCAGGGGAAGGAAACCAAGGCCAAAGGCCCTATAAACCTTTCTTTAAAAGGAACCCACCGTTCAAGGCAATTGAACCTCCCCCAGCTAACTTAAATATCGATCTAGGGAATGTAGCATTTGATTCTTTCTGTACGTATAACCAGGAAAACCACTCTGAAAGAGACTTCCCTCAATGGGTGCATGCCCTTAATTTGATGGCCAATCGATTTCTAGATGAATTCTCCTTGACCGAACAATCAAACAGTTCAGTTATGAATATTGTTGACCAGGAAGAGATTGATCCACCATAAGATACATCCATGTTGATATGGGATCCCGACCTGATCATGCCTTCTGACAACCTGTTTGAGTCTCAAGAACCACCCATCGAGGTCTCAGTGGTGCAAACGCACAGTAAAGGTCCACCTGTCTCAAAAGATATCGCTACTACCCAAACTTTGAGAAACAAGACAACTCTCAATCACCCGAAAACACCTTTCTTTCCCAGTAAAAAACCTATAAGCATCCATACCTTAGAATCGCCCAAAATGGATTACAACATAGTTGAATATTTGAAGAAGTTAAGGCTAATATATTAGTCATGCACATATGCAGGATCCCTCAGCAGAAGGACTTCCTGCTACAAGCTTTGAACTTAGTATAAAACCCTACGACTGGAAATGGTCAGGAAAGAAATCTATCTTCCATAGACCTAGTAAACAAACCAATCGTGAATACATGTTCAGAAGATAAGAAGGGGAATCCTTTTGTCCCACCTTTCCTCTTAACGTTCGAATTTTTCAACGGGAACCTCCATAATTTCTTGGTAGATTTAGGATCATCTTCCAACGTTATTCCCTTGTCTATTTGCAAAAAATTAACTGTTGTTCATCTAGAAAACAATAAACATGTCATATAACTAGACAGGACCCAGGTCAAAGTCATGGGGGAACTCAAAGATGTAATGATCAGAATAGTGACACGTCCTAAGTTTGTGCAAGTGATTGACATCATCGTAGTAGACATCCCAGAGGCCTATGGGTTATTACTAAGTCGATATTGGTCTGAGAAGTTAAACCGGTACTTTAGCATAGACTGGGCACACCTTTGGCTACCACTGAAGGGATACAATAATATGATCAGAATTGATAGGGAGAGATATCTGAAACATACAGTCACTGATCTAGAAACCTTGAATGAACCCTCATCAAAAGATTTCCCTGTGTTGGGCAATTATTCCTGCGATTCCCACTCCGGAAATTTTTTTCCTCTCTTATCTGATGTCCACTCAAAAATATGAAATGGTTTTTCAAGAGAAGTCATCGATACTGATGGAAGACACCCTCTTTTGCCAAGACCCTGTGCTAGAGATTACAGAACAAAAGATAGGAGAGCGAGAAAGTAATAAGGAAGAGGAAAAGGGCGATTGTCATTCAAAAATTTGGACCTTATAATTTGATGGATCTAAATCGTAGGAGGGGTCAGGGGCAGGGTGCATCCTCATTGATCCAAAAAGTGAACACCATTTCCTGTCCTGTAGACTAGAATTTGAATGCACCAATAACATCGCTGAGTATGAAGCTCTAGTATAAGGGTTAAAGAAAGCCATAGACTTGAACGTCAAAGAATTTAAATTTTTTGGGGACTCAGAGATTATTGTTAGACAAGTAAGGAATACTATACATTGCAAATCCCTGCACCTGAAGAATTATCAGCAAGAAGTGCATAGGTTAATGGAGCATTTTGAAGCTTTCAATATCACCGCGATCCCCAGAGAAAACAATATCCTTGTTGATTCTCTGGACACAACTTCTTCAAGGATGTCACCTTTGGAAGACTATGAAGCCTCTTGATTCACTATGGAACTACTCTACAAACCATTGGTACCTAACAATATATTTAATTGGAAAGTCTTTGAATGAGATGAACAGATCATAAACTTCCTGACTAACCAAGACAATTTCAAAGATTTATCCATCAACGATGAGGTATTCTAGGAGTAATCGACAGAAACTGATCCTCGAACAGGATAGCCTATTGACAGATCAAAATCTCACACCATTCCAAAGGGGATAGCTAATCTAGAAAATCTGTTTGATCTAAAATAACATTTGAGGGGGCCTAAGAACGCAAAGACCGGTAGCTCCTTTCCCCTGCATGAAACTATAAATCTCAGAACCCCGAAAAATCCAAAAAATGTGAATCTCGACAAGACTATATCTAAAGAGGAAAGAAAATTTTATCACAAACTGTTCAGACAATATCAAGATGTCTTCACATGGTCCTATCGAGATCTCAAAACTTATTATACCCGCATCATTCAACACACTATACCATTAAAACCTGAGGTGAAACCTTTCCAATAGAAGATTTGAAAGTATCATCCATCTTTGGAACCTCTCATGTATCAAGAATTGAAGAAACTTTTAGATGCCAAAATCATATTCTAGGTTAGGCATTTCGCCTGGGTGGAAAATATGGTCTCGGTGAGGAAACATTCTGGAGAAATTTGCTTATGCGTGGATTTTAGGAACCTCAACAGAGCTTCAGAAAAGGATAATTACCCAGTCCTGCCAATGGAGCAACTTCTGCAGACCGTGTCTAGCTCAGAGATTTTCTCTCTACTAGATGGTTTCTCAGGTTACAACCAAGTCTTGGTTTTGGAGGAGGATCGTTTTAAAACTACCTTCTGAACTAAGTAGGAAACCTTCGCTTATAAACGCATGCCTTTTGGGTTAATCAACGTAGGAGCGACCTTCCAAAGGGCCATGGACGTAGAATTTTGGGGACTATTAAACAAGTGTGTGGTAATGTATCTAGACGATGTAACTATGTATTCAAAGAATATAGAAGAGCACATCCAACACTTAACTCAAATTTTCGAAAGGTGTAGGAGATACGGTATATCCTTAAATCCCAAGAAAACTATTTTCGGCGTAGAGGAAGGTAAGCTGCTAGGCCATATTATATCCCAAGCAGGAATTCACATAGACCCAGAAAGGATTAAGGCCATAACTCAAATATTGTTGCCTCATAACAAGAAATATATGTAATCCTTTTTCGGGCAAATCAATTTTGTGAGGAAATTCACACCCGATTTCCCAGAAACTATCAAACCCTTACAAAAGATGATTCACAAAGATGTTGAATTTAAGTGGGATGATGAATGAAAGGATTCTTTCAGCAATATTAAAATTGCTATATCCCAGGCCCCTTTGTTACAAAGTCTTGATTTCAATATGGATTTCTTCTTCTATAATTTCACCTCCAACCAGTCGTTAGCTGCAATATTGACTCAGAAGGATGATGAAAACAATGAGGGTCCAGTGTATTTCATGAGCGCTAATATCTAGGGAGCCCAACTTAACTATCCTTCTGTTGATAAACAGGCCAATGCAATATACAAGGCAATAAAACACTTCAGTTCTTACATCCTCAAGAACCACACCAAAGTGATTGTGCCTCACCCTGCGGTAAAATCCTTGTTTACTTAGCAAGAGATGGGGGAAAGAAGAGGGAACTGGATGGCAGTTGTCCAAGAATTTGATCTAGATATAAAACCTGCCAAACTAGTTAAAGGGAAAGGGTTGTGTAAACTCGCAGCTAAAGCCCAGCACCAAGTAAATGAAGATTCTCGTTGGGAGAATGAAATGGAATTATGATGTGGTGAAGCTTCATACATTTCCCCAGGGCTAGAGTCTTGGTATAATAATTTAACTTATCTCCTACACCATGGAACTTGTCCAGAAAATCTCAACCCAAGAGAAAGGAGAGATCTCAAGTTAAAATATGCACAATATTGCCTCATAAATTCGATACTCTTTTGGATTATCTATGATGGGGTATTCTTAATATGTCTCGAATGTGAAGACGTGGACAATGTTCTGAAGGAGATCCATGATGGCCCTGCCAGTGGACATTTCGCAAGAAACACCACTACTCATAAGATACTGAGAGTCGGCTATTATTGGCCCACCTTATTGAAAGATGCTCACACCTACGCATTGGGAGAGAGAAGAGAGAAGAAATCCCACTCCAACCAAAGACTGTTTCTAAGAATTTTGAGCAATGGGGGTTGGATATCATAGGGGAAATTACACCTAGTTCCTCGAAACAACACAAGTATATACTTCCTGCCATCGATTATTTCACAAAGTGGGCAGAGGCCATCCCTCTGACTCATGTAAACAATAAGGTGGTGATCCAATTCATAGAACAACAACTGATCATAAGGTTTGGTGTCCCTGTTATTCTAGTTTTTTATAATGTAGCTTATTTTTCTTCTACTTTATTGACCGAGTTTGCACTAAATAAAGGAATCATAATTAGATACTCTACAAATTATTATCCACAGGGAAACGGGGTGGTTGAATCAACCAATAAGAACCTAATGAGAATATTAAAAAAGATAGTTGCAGATAACCAAAGGAATTGGCATAATATACTCCATAACACTCTATGGGAGGATAGGGTCACACCTAAGGAAGCTATAGTAAATTCCCCATACTTCCTGGTTTACGGGAAGGAATCCATTCTCCCAAATGGGATTTATCTTCCATCTCTTCAACTAGCCCAAGATTCCAACGAGGACCCCTCATCAGTCATACAACAAAGAATTGATACTCTTCTCATGCTATAAGAAGAGAGAGAAAAGGCTAAATCAAAATTTTTATCTAACCAACAGATAGTGAAAATATGGTTTGATAAGCATAAGGCCAAAGAGAAAATTTTTGAAGTAGGAGACTTAGTCCTAAAATGGGACAGAGCAAATGAGCCAAAAGGGAAGCATTCTAAGTTTCAGAATCTGTGGCTTAGACCTTTCCAAGTGGCTGAGAAGATTGGGGCAGGCACTTATCAGTTACAAAATATGAGGGGGGAACTTGACACCCTCTCAATAAATGGCCAAGCCCTCAAACAATATTTCCAATAAAAAAAAAATTAAATAAATAAATAATAATATCTTGTTTTAGTGTTTTCATGATTGTGAAATACATTTTTTGTTTTCTTTTTCTTTATGGATTTATGTGCTTTTGAAAGTTGTTTTTAGCAAGACAATGGTTGACCTTAATTCATGCAACATAGAGAACTTTGTTTTGAACTCATCGCTCACATACAACACAAGAAGCATCAAGGAACTTGCGGTTGCTTTGAGGGGTCCTCTATCTAATTGGTGCAAATGAACAACTTTGGAGAAATGTCGGAAGGGTCTTCTTAGTGGCCTGGTAAGACCTCAAGGAAAAGAAGGAAAGATGGAAATGATTACATGAACCTGGACACAAAGCTAGCAAAGGGTCCACCTAAACATCTCACTTTTCGAAATAAACATACATCATCCTCTCTCACTCACTCAGGGTATTAGGTTGAAATAGAATGGACATTATCAAAAGAGTTATCAGTAGGAGAGGGCATGCAGATATCTCTATCGAGGCTGGCAGTGGAGCAAGGTCTGTGATGTCGAGGTGACTCCAACGGGGCTATGGACGCTCGCTGGTAGCGGAGCAAGGTATATGATGTCGAGGTGACTCCAATGGGGCTATGGACGCTCACTGGCAATGGAGAAAAACCAAAGTGAGTGAGTAAACGTAACAAGGATTCATGCCAGTGAATGCTTCACTAGACTTTTGTAAAAGGGGGGCATGAGTTAGGGTGATAGGAAAAGAAGGAGGAATAAAGGTTAAAACCCCATGGGCAGACCCGGAAGCATCAACCGAAGAATTTCAAATTGCAAGGGTAAAAGAGGCTCTGATTTAAAACCAGGAAAGGCTCTCCACCAGCTTTTGTAGTAGCCGAGCATGAAGGAAGAACATTGATTCTTATTTCTCCTAGTGAATCGCTATTTGTTGAGCCCTCAACACACCATAAAAAGTGTACGTAAAATTTCACCTTTTTGGGTACCACTTGATCTTTTGACATTATCTAATATGAAGAATGTGTCCTTTTCTTATCATTATTTTATTCTCATTAAGTCTTTAAAAGATTTCTTAAACATGCGAGAAATCTATAACTTAAATAACTACAGAATCGGCATCCAAAACTCTTCCCAACACGTTCGTGGACTCGACATCGGAAAGAATTACAGGAGGAAGAAAATCACTCGGGCACACCGCAGTTGCCGATCGTCGATCCTCATCGGCATCAGCGAACAGATTTTTTTTTTCGCGAATGAACTTCACCAAGGATACCGTCGATGACCAATTCTCTAGGCATCGGCGAAAAGTTAAAAGAATAACCGTTGAATGAAAATGAAATAATAATCATCGATCACCAACTTCTAAAATGTTTTCGGTATCAGGATATTGGAAGGATGATGACCCACAAAGAAACTATGCATTAGTTTTATTTTCGAAGGCCGACCCCCGATACCCACCCAGTATCGACAATCACAGTGTTAAGCTCAGTTTAGTGCGTTCAACTCAAACAAAGTCCCGAGTCCGACCGTTACCCATAAGATAAGTTCTCGGTTAGTACCATGTATCCCAAGTCAGTGGTGCCACGTCAATACTGTACGATGAACTCAATCAGCGTCGAAGGTTTTCTCAGGAGGATACTGACCCAAACATGCATAAGGATATTGCCGATTCCTGATCTACCCACTAAGAAGACAATGTGATGGGACGTTTTATCTCTGAGATATGCTAGATACGATGCATTTAAAGGTTAATCAATTCCATAATCTCGCATTAGTTGCTAATTCATGTGAGAATCAAAAGGACCATTTGAATTTGTCGATATGGTGCATCTCAACTCTTGCGCCTTCATCGTCAACCCATGTAGAATTTATTTGCAGAGATTCGACGGTAGATTGTTTTGAATTTCACCCATTACTTGTATTAACTGGTTGATATGACTGGTAGGATCTCTCCCGTTATATTATTTTAATTCATTGAAAACAAGGTTATTCTATGCGCAAAGGAATCTGGATCATCCAGAGGATTCAGACAAGAAGTTTGAGGATATCTTTCCAAGGTCTAGTGAGTATAATAACAACAACTTAGCAAGCGTTACAAGTATGTATTGGTCTATGGATGTTTTATGCTTCATTTCATACATTTTATCCAATGTCACTCTATATGCCTGCCTGAAGATCGTTTTTTGTTGCAGGAACAATGCCTCTGAAGAAACACACCACCAGGAAATCCCCAAGAGCACCAAAGCTACAAGAACTAGAGGTGGGAGAGGGTGCCTCCCCAACGGTTGTTAGACAATTGGAATTTTCTCCAAAGCTAGTGCCCATCATCAAAATAACCACCAAGAAGGCTTTCGTTCAGCCCTAGCCTTTGGAGACATAGGGGCAAACATTGGGACCAAGACATTTTTCCCGCGTTGGGAAGAAATTTTCAAGAAAATCAAGCGAGAAGAATTCCCTGAATACACCTCGCACAATGATCCTGATACGAGAAGACTCGACGATGAAGTCCTCTCGAATGTCTGAAAGGATTATATACACATGGTGGTGAGAAGGACTCTGGTATTCCCCTACATAGAATTGTTGAAATGGATTATTGATAACACT
>JZKD02S0383729.1:0-18447 GCA_000966675.3 Picea glauca
TTTTGAATGTATGATGAGTTGTCTATTACATTAATCATTGAGGATCCCATTGTTCCAAGCATACCTACACATTATTTTTAAGTTACCAAGCATCCTTAGTCTACAACCCTAAGGATTTTCTTGGAGTGATAACAGGTCCCACGAAGTTGATTTCCCACTTATCAAATGCCTGCAATGTTACTTGTGGACATAATGGTATCTCGTCCCTTCTGTTGGGTTTGCCTACCCTTTGATCACATTGCATTTTTTTACAGTACTCCTTCGAGTCTCTGTGAATCGTTGGCCACCATAGTCCTGCGTGCAATACCTTCTGCGCGGTAGCTTTTCCTATATAATGCCCTCCTCCTATTTGTTCATGGGATTCTGCTAAAACTCTTGGTCTTTCATGCTCTAACACATATCTTCGCAAGATGTTATCTCTGCCCATTTTGTATAAGTGTCCCGCAATCAATTGATAGTTGACAGCACGGACTACCAGGTTTTTCTTCTGCGTAGTGCTATATTTGTGTGGCGCAGTACCTGTTCTCAAGTATTGAGTGATATCTATGAAGTGTTCATCAACAATCTATACTAAGAATAATTGTGCATCAGGAAAGTTGTCCTCCAAGTTTGTACGTTCTTCTCCATTGGTGACTCTTGATAGGTGGTCGGGTCCTGCATTCAATTTTCATGGCTTGACTATTACTTCAAAGTCAAATTCTTGAAATAGTAGTAACCAACGACAGATTCTCCCCCCAAACACTGGCTTGTTGACTAAGTATTTTAGGGCTGAGTGATCTGTGAACATCTTAAAGTGTTTCCCCAATAAGTAAATTTTGAATTTCTGCAGTGCATAGACCATAGCTAGTCCTTCTCTTTCTGTCATGTTATAGTTTTGTTCTAAGTTGGATAGCTTTATGTTGGCAAATGCTATCGGGTGATCCAAGTATCCCACTCCTAGATGCACCAAGATATCTCCAAGTGTTATGGCTAATGCATCTACATGCACGTGGAATGTCTTCTCCCAGTCTGGAAATACTAATATCGGCACAGTGACCATCTTTTCCTTCAGGATATCCAGACCATATTGACACTCGTCGTTCCACTGGAAATTTGTGCCCTTTCTTAACATCTTTTCCATTGGTGCAGTAATCTGCACATATCCTTTGATAAATTTCCTATAGTATCTTGTATGTCCCAACGTCGTTCTTAGCTGACGGACTATTTTTGGTGGTGGTAAGTTAACAATTACTGCAATCTTTGAAGGATCTACTAATAAACCCTGTTTAAATACTATGTGTCCCAATAGTATCCCAAACGATGTTCTGAATATGCATTTCTTTATGTGCAGTGATATTTGTCACTGTATGCATCTTTCTAACATTAGGCATAATAATTCTACATGGTATTTCAAAAGACTGTAAATTGTCCAATCGTCTAGGTATACTTCTAGGAACTGATGGATGAATTCCTTAAATGCAGCAATGACTACTCTTGAAAAAATTGTTGGTGCATTCTTCAGTCCAAACGGCATGATTGTGTAATGGTAACATCCCCATTCTGTCACAAAAGTAGTCTTGTATCTATCTTCTTGGGCTATCTTGATCCGATGGTAGATTGAGAATCCATCGGTAAATGAGTAAACTTCATGACCTCCTATGTTCTCTAATACTTCATCCGTGAACGGTGTAGGGAATGGTTCATGTAGGCATGCATCATTCAACTTCCTCAAGTCAACACATATCCTTATCCCTCCTTGTTTCTTGTCCTGAACTACCATCGGGCTTATCCATTCTGATTCTTCAACTGGTTCTATGATGTCAGCTCTGAGCATCCTATCGATCTCAATTTTGACTTTTTGCTTATATATTAGGTTCAATGTGTACGGTCGATGTCTGATCGATATCGCTTCCGGTCTGAGTGGTATCTTCATTTCTCCTAACTCTCTGGCTATGCCCTTCATCTCTGTAAATGTTGTGGGAAATAGGTCACTGTACTCACGCAGTAACTCTGTTATGATTTCCACTGTTTTGTCATCCCAGTAGTCTCCAATGCTTTCTAGTTTGGGCTGCTCAGCTGTCCCAATATTGAATTTATTTACTTTGATCGGCACGACAATAACTTCTGATTCTATAGGTGGACCTTCCACTTCTCTTTCTCCTTCTACTTCTTCAATCTGAATATCGCGTGGGTCGTCTTCATCCGGTGCTTCCTCTTGCACATGGTAACATGACAGAAGTTCTTTAACTGTTTGTTTGTTCCATTGTTGTTCTTCTGTGATCATTTCAACTTCTGGCTCTTTGATGAATATCACTCCTCTTATTTGCTTTCGCGTGACATCTATGTTGGCATTCTCATGCTCGAATGATAAAGTGACTGTAAAATTTTGTTGAGATGTCATCCAGGTCGTAGTTCCTTTGCGTAATTCTTGGTTTCTATACCAATTTGTTGGTATGCCCTCTAGGGTGTGTATGAAGTCATGAGGCCATTCCTCTAAGGGTGTCAATTTCCACAACGTTCTGCACTTCTCCAAGTGTTTCGCTGGTGCCCCTTGTCCATCATACTTTTTTTGTTTGTTGTTTTTATGTTCTACGTCGAACCTTATGCGCAGTAACCGCTTACATTGGTACTAGTCTGTGATGGTCGATTTGTGTGCGCCCCACCATCTTGCAGGTGTGACCTTGAGTGCTATATCAAGTGCTTATGGTCTCTGGTTCTCTAAGACTTCATCTTCATACTGTGCTAAGAATGTTTCCAAATCGTTTACTCCGTGGAAACTGGGTGGTTCTCTGATTCCTGTGCCTACCCATCTTACTGCGCGGTCTATTCTTGCACATCTCCTCGTGGACACTTCGTGTAGCCTTTGTTGCGAGTTCTCTAAACCGGTATCTAAATATGTTTCACATGAAGGGATGCTCCGCCAACTGAGTATCTCATCTGCAGTTGGGTTTACATAATCCTCATCGTGCACATTTGTTCTATACAACTGGCCGATTTCCTCTAGGTCCAAACAAGTAGGTTCTATGAACCTCTCCCCTTCTGTTGGGTCCAGTGGCGTGATGACCCTGTATTCTCCTGACTCAAATGTCATTTTTTTGGTCTTTAAGTTGATTATGGCCTGGTTGTCAAACGCCCAATCCAGACCAAGCAATGTTGGGTTAGGTGTTGTGTCATCCACTATTTCAATGACTTCAAAATATGCTTTAGTGCGCATTACATCTTGGTCTACTATCACTCCTTTCAGTCCTTCGATTGGTAGGACTCTGTGTTGGTTTTCCAATTTCAATTGAACAGGTGAATATCCTAATGTGGGTTCTCCCATGTATTGCCATGTCTTCTTTGCTAGTACATTGGCTTCAGATCCTAGATCCAGTATGATGTCTCCCATGTTGAAATCTCTAATGTTGGCATTTAGTCTGAATTCCCTACTGGTTCTTCTTCTTCTATGTAGGTGATTGACAGTTTTTTGTTCTAGCTTTTCTTCCGTCTTGAGGCTACATTTTTATAGTATGTTTTGCAATATTTTCACAGATGATGGATCACTTAATACCTTTACACATTATTGCAAAAAGCCTTTGATTGTCCTTACTTGGCCCATGGAATGTATTTTGCTAAATGATCCAATAGTGGAGGAATTTTGTATTCGGGTGCTTCCTTTCTTTGTTGTGCAGTTGAAGTCATCGCAATATCTTCCTTCTGAAATTCTTGTCGGGCTTTCTTAAATATATCCTTTTCCTTCTACGCGTCGAACTTCTTCCTTGGTTCGGCATTCTTTTTCACCCATTGATTTTGTGTTGGCGCTTGTCGAACAATGGCATACCTTGTTTTAGCTCCTCCGCGAGTAACTATATTAATGTTCCTTCTTTCATCCCTTGCTTCGGCGGAAATCCATTGAACATTCTGGTTGTTTTGGTTTCTCTTTTCCTGGATGTTTACTAGTAGTGTCAGGCATTATTTTGTATTGTGGTCTGATGTGCGATAATACATACAGGTTGTTGGTGGAAGTGGACATTCCCTTGCGTAATGTCTCAGTTGTTGACAATTGTGACACACCATTGGTCCTCTACCTCATCTGAAACCTCCTCTTGCTCATCCTCTACCTCTATAGCCTGCTCGATCTCCTCTCGGTGCATTATACAGAGGCATCTGATTATACTGTGTGGTATTGTACTAAGGTTGTGTCATGTTATACTGCGGTTTCACGTTATTATATGGTTGTTGCACAATATTATACTGTTGTTGCGCAGTGTTGTATGGAGTTGGACCTTGATTAAACTGTGGTGTGGATTGCCCAGTCATTATTTCTTCTTGCACCCTATATGCGTCGAATTTCCTTTCTTGCATCAACTCCATAGTTCTACAATCTTTGTCATCGTGGCCCACTGACTTGCAAAAGGTGCAATATGAGCTCTTTGGGAGTGTCTGGTATTTCTGCATCATCGTGCAGTGATAAGAGTTGTGACCCAGTTTCTTGAATATTTCGCACCATAGTCCTCTTGTTGGTAGTGGATTTGGCATTCTTGCTGCCATATATTGCGTGAATGTTGGGCATTCATTCTTGTGGTGTCCTTTTGTCCTGCATGTGGTACACCAAATTTCTTCTCGTTTATCCTTGTTCTTATTCTGGTTCAGTTGAAACGTTAAGTTCTTCAAGTCCTCCTTCAGTTTTTCGATAGCTGGGTCCGTCTGTTGATACTGATTTTCTTCCAACTGTAAGGTTGCCTACAGAGCTTTTGCCTGCGTTTGGAACTTATGTTGTCACAAATGGTATTTTAAGTGTTGTAACAGTGAATTGACAAATAAGTGTCTATGTTTCATCTCAGTCATGAGATACTTTAACTTTCCCTTCAGTCGCTTGAATCTCTGATCAATCTCCCATACGGATTCTCTTGGTTTCTGTCTTATTTTGATCATCTCATTCATGTACCGATCCTCTGAGCTTGGCTTCTGGAACTCATTTATCAGTAACTTTTTAATGTCTGTTAGTGTCCTTGTCATCCCAGGGGAACTATTTGCGTCTAAACTCATGTACCAGTCTAGTGCGCGGTCTCTTAGCATAATAGCTAGCTGCGCAAGTTTGGTATATTCATGAGTGATATGTTTTGCTTCCCGGATCTTTGCACAAATGAACAAATGTTTCTTAGGGTCTTCTGTTGCTTCTCCTCAAAATTCGGGTAACATGATGGTGGGATTGTGTCCTTCCATTTTGAATGTTGAACCACTACCCCCGTGTGGTGTAGATACTTGAATAGTGTTGCCTCAACTCACTCCTCCAGTTATTTTTCCTTGTGTGGATGTACTTCATGTTGTCTAAATGCTTCTAAACGTCGGTTGTCTAAACGGTGGTGTCCTCTTTGGTGTATTAGTCGCACATGGGTTTATGGGTTCCACACTGACATTAATATGGATAGAATTGTTTCCTTCTCTTCCCGCTCTTGGACCTCTCGTCTTCCTCTCATATGTTGTGTGTAGGATTTCCTCAATCTACTCCATAGCCCAAAGATCCTCTACCTCTTCCTCATCACTCGCCAAGCCTTCCCTCGTGGCTATGGCTCTCTTCTTGGTGTTCACCTTGTATTGGTAGGGTACTCTTCTATGTGTCTTTCCAATTTTTGCCATGATCTGCTTGATCTGGTCGTCATCCATCATGATTGGGTCCAAGGGTTCCTCCTTCTTTCCCTTATCCTTTCCTCCTTCCATTTCTCCTCTTTTTGTCAGTGCTTCCCCCCTTCCCCCATGCACGCAAGTAAGTTTAGTTATCTGACTCCATTATCATTACACCTTTGTTATATAGAAATATCTTAATTGAAGTATAGAGTGATCGAATGTACCTTCCTTGAGTTACCCATAGAAACTCTTACTTCATTGTGTTGTATGACTTCGTTGTGTCTACTACAAACTCTGTGATAAAACCTACCACAATATTATCAAGCCAAAAGTCTACTGCGCGGGTGAACTTGTTGTTCACCTACTGAAGCTGCTCAATCTGTACGGGGGTCCACTCTATCTGTCGAATCCAGTTCGTTGCATGGTTATCCTTCAACCTTAGTATCCACTCCTGCAATAAATGCGGAAAATCACAGAAAAAGACTTCGTGTAAATCAGTAAACACGTATTTCTCAAGGTATTTGCGAGGTGTTAGTCTAGGCTTTCTATTGTCTTTTTGTGCAAACTCCAGCTCCTTAGTTCTTAGCCAAGTTTCGATCTTTGCTTTTGTGGGATTCCACGACCTCAACATTCCCTCCTAATGGCTCATTAGTTTCTTCCCTAACCTTTTTCTTGATTCGCTCCTGATAGATCTTCGAGTTATCTCCTCTACTCAATCCTCTCTTGTTCCTACCAACGACAATAAAACCATTTGTTGGTTACTTCTCTTCTATATTGTCTGAGTTTATTGACCCAGGGTTCATGTATGTTCGGGTTTCCAACAAAGCCTCTAAAACTATCGACCCTCTTGGTAAACCATAAGGAAACGCAACACACAGAATGCATTGTGCAGTGTTACCTGAGATAGCTTTAATGGGTGGTTGTAATACTCAGGTGTTTGCAGCCTAGGATTGAGTGTGATATAAGCTAGCTAAATATTGATGCATTATTATGACTAGTCAATGCAACATATTGTTATTCGTGACTTATGGAGTAAATCCATAGGCTTGTTCCCTTAATATCGCAAAAGCACTTAAACAAGCAATAGAATAAATCATTCAATCAACATAATAATAACTGCTTCAGACAATAAGATATGCAAACATTCATCACATAACATAGATGTTACCGTGGTTCACCCCCTCCTGGGGATACGTCCACAAATATTTGGCTCTCAACTCTTTTATTATATTTTGTTCACATCTACAGCGTCTTGCACTTACAACTCTTATCAATCGAGTGAGATCTTAGATGAGGTGGACTAGATCGCACCAGGCTCCACAGCCTGTGATCTAACCCTCAAGATCTACCCTCCCTCATCCTCTCTAGCTCAGCAGCTTATACAGAATAGGTCTTACAGCAAAACATTACCTCTCGCATCAACTCATGTGTAACTACAATAACATAATAATACTTTGAAGTGAATCGAAAAACACAAAATCCAACCCCCTATGATACCTACGTATTGCTATTTATATGCTTATGGATCCTTAGCCGTTTACAATGCATTACCAAAACCCTAACCCTATTGTCATTAGGTCTTCCTCCCATGTGTGTGTGTTGTTCTTCCTTCCAGTTGTTTCATTCCTTGCATGTGCACGTGTTGTGCTTCCTTCCAACTGTCACTTTTCTTGTGCATGCTTTCTTTCCCAAAAACGCCATGATTTTCCACTTTGGCCTTTGGCCTGCCTCCAACAAATAAGTTGAATATTTGGGTCATATTGTATCTCATGAAGGAAAACGTGGATCCTAACAAAATTAAATCTATGAGGGAATGGCCAATTCCCAAAACCTTTAAGAAACTTAGAGGATTCTTAGGATTGACAAGTTATTACCACAAGTTTGTGAAGAACTATGGTCAAATAGAAACACCTCTAACAACATTATTAAAGAAGGAAACATTTTATTAGACTTAAGCAACAACCAAATATTTTGAAAAACTTAAAGAGGCTATGTGTACAACTCCCATGCGGGCCACACGTGACTTCACAAAAACATTTTTTTGTGGAGTGTAATTCCTTAGGCCATGGAATTCATGCACTTTTAATGCAAGAAGGAAGGCCACTTGCCTTTGAAAACAACCAACTTAAAGGGAAAAGATTACTCAAACCCATTTATGAAAAAGAAATGTTGGCCATATTACCTACAGTTAATAAATGGTGCCCTTACCTAATAGGAAGACACTTCAAAGTAAAAACAGATCATGATAGTTTGAAGTACTTCTTGGAGCAACAAGTATCTTCAGAAGAGAAACAAAAATGGGTTACAAAGATGCTAGGTTATGAATTTGAAATTATCTACAAAAAAGGAAAACACAATGTTGTGGCAAATGTTGTTTCAAGGAAAGAAGAAGAAACATAAAGTTTACTATGTGATATTTCTATTATGCAATCCGATTGGGTAGAAGAAGCAAGGATAGAATGGAAGCAAGATCAATAAGTATGCAAGATCATTCAACAACTACAAAAGGACCCTGATTCATAAGACAATTTTGTATGGAAGAACGATTTTCTACAGTATCATGATTGCCTATATTTATGTAATAATTCCTAACTCAAACAATAGCTCCTTCTAGAATTGCACACTTCTCTTATAGGAGGACATTCAGGATTCTTGAAAACATACCACGGGATCAAGAAGGAATTTTTCTGGGAAGGTGATCTTAAAACTGATGCTCAAAATTTTGTGTTTGAATGTGTGGTCATCCAACAGAATAAGGGAGAGACAATCAAGACATCGGGTCTTCTACAACCATTAGCTATACCAAGTCAACGTTGGGAAGAATTTTCAATGGATTTTATTATAAATTTACCCAAATCTGAAGGAAAGACTGTCATCATAGTAGTAGTTGATCAACTTAAAAAGTATGCTCGTTTTTGCTCTCTTTCTCATCCTTTTAAAGAAAGTAGAATAGCCAAAACATTCATGGAAATAGTTCAAAAGCTACATGGAGTCCCCAAGATTATTATAGTGATAGAGATCCAATTTTCAGTAGAAATTTTTGGAATGAATTATTTTCTTGTTTGGAAACTCAATTGGCTCATAGCTCATCTTATCATCCTCAATCTGATGGGGAAAATAAGATTGTGAAGAAATTTCTACAAGGATATCTTCGTTTCTTTGCATCTGATAAACAGACACAATGGTTCAAGTGGTTTCCTTTGGTAGAATGGTATTACAACACATCCTTCCATACTTCATCAAAAATGTCCTCATTTCTGGCACTTTATGGATATTATCCTCCATCCATCACATCACCCTTGAAAGGGACTACAAAGGTTCAAGCAATGGAGGACCACATAATGAACCAACAAGAGATTCTCAAACTATTGAAGGACAACTTGGTTATGGAAAAAAATAGGATGAAACAACAAGCAAATCAGCATTGCATTGAAGGGGAATTTGGAGTGGGGAATTGGGTATTTATGAGGTTAAAACCATATAAACAGATGCCCCTCAAGAAACAAAATCAGGACAATAAATTAGCACCCAAATATTATTTCCCCTATAAGGTTTGGCAAAGGATTGGAAGTATGACTTACAAGTTGGAGTCATCTTCACATATACATCCAGTCTTCCATGTTTCTAGATTAAAGAAGGTTATCGGCAACAAGATACCAATCAAAACTATTTTACCAGAGATTAATGAAGAAGGTAAAATCATACTATAACCAAAAACAATCCTTGAAACAAGGATTGAGCAACTGATAAATCGAGAAATTGCATAGTACCTAGCCAAATGAAAGAATCTACCAGTGGAAGAGGTGACATGGGAAGATGAGTTCTTGTAGAAACACTTGTGGTTAGTCAAGTGTTTAGGATAACATTTGTTTGAAGGGGAGGGGAATGTTAAGCCCTAGAAAAAACACCATGTTATTCATAAAACCCCTTATTAAGCCCTAGATATTAAACTATTGCATGTATAGTGTTATATTTGTATATAGGCTAGAACCCTTTATTGCACCCTTTCATTATAATTGTACCCTTTGTCTCCTATATGCATACCAATGATACCTAGTCTTAGGATCATCTTATCTCATCTCATATTGTTTTTTGAATTGGATATATTGTAAAAGGATGTTTCCCCCTCAAAGTGGACTGTATTCATTGACTTTTTATCATTTTTAAGTCATTGGATATTAACAGAAATTTTCTCCATTGTTGCGGCCTATCATTAATGGAAGAATTATATTATAGGAAAGGGAATAGTCATCTACATTGACCATATGCCCTTGCAATTTATGTAGACATAGAGAAATTTTCAAAATGACCACCAATTGAAGTGGTCCATGTACCTTCAACAATTCTACTTGAACATCAAGTACAAGAAGGTAAGCATCAATCAAGTTGTAGACTACCTTAGTTGACCTATGTTTGTCGCACTAACCAAAGTCCTTAATTATTGTGGATGTGAGACTTCAAAGTGGCCCTAATGGCATGACAACAATCCTAAAATCACTACTACATACTACAAACTAGTCATACATATAGAATTTGTAAATTTTCACCTATGTTTGGTCCATCTATGAGTTCCTTCTTATTGGAGCATGAGAAGATGATTTGAAAGGCACATTACAATCGGGTGGAAAGTTATTTTGACATGGATAAGATAGTATTAGTCTTTTAGAAGTACTTCTACTAGCCAAAAGTATCATAATATGTCAACAAATATATCAAATCATAAACTATCTATGTCATCACTAAACCTACAATCAAAGAAGGGATTGTACACTTCTATCCAACCTAGATAATCCTTGGAAGTTGGTGTTAATTTTATTAAGCTCGGATCTTATATCTAATTCCAATATAAAATAACTTTCAGATGCATGGATGCACGAAAATCAATGCATGCACGAAACACAATAAAATTTTAGATCTGATTTTTATGAACAAAAATACACTAAGCTTAATAACAGTAAATGCACAACAAAAATAGGAAACCAATCACACAATTTGAAACAATAATTTTTGGGTAAATACAGATTGAAAAACCCCGAAGGGAAAACTAGAAAATGAGATATTTTCTTGATTATCGAGCCCGCAAAGAATTATGAAAAATTACAGCAAAAATTTTACATCATAAAATTAAATTGTTTGTTGCCTTGGGAATCATGCCAGCACTTCCCAGTTGTTGTATGACATGTATTAATTGTTTTGCAATGCCTTGGAAAACATGCAACTAGCCACATGTGCACCTTGCAATTCCTACAATCTGCCACACATTTTGTTGTGGGGATTCCTTGGGAATTGTGTCATTCTTGTCTTGGGATGCATGCCCTTTCCTTGGGAAATGTGCCCCTTTCTTTGGTAAATGTGCCCATTTCCTTGGGAAATGCACCCTTACCTTGGAAAATGCGACCTTGCCTTGGGAAATTCACCCTTATTGCTCTATCTTCCTCTTCTCCTCAACTCTCCAACTCTCACCTGTCACAATGAGTTGATTTTTCCTCCCTCTAGCTTCTTTTACCTCCATATCTCCAACCTCATAATCTTCACCTCGATCTACGGACAAGATTTATCAAGATCAATGGTCACAATATAATCTAAAGTTCATTTGAATTTACTTCGTTAACTTTAGCTAAACCAACATAAATTAATAATTAATGTGATTTTTTATAAAAGTCACTTCATAAAAATAAAGTAAGCCTAAGAAAGTTGTCGAACGACTTCTGCATGCTTCAAATTTGAGCCAATGTTTAGGCACATGTCTGAGCTACCATAATTTAACACTCCCTCTTAATGAGGAAGGTGTTCTGCACCACTCTTAGCTCATCTCTGAAGAACACAAACTTCCCTTTTAACAAGGCTTTCATGAGGATGTCCACAACCTGCTCATCTATAGAAATGTATTGAAGATTCACAACTTCTCTCTCAACATAGCCCTGGATGAAGTGATACTTGATCTCGATATGCTTCGACCTGTCATGGAACATTGGATTTTTTGATAGTTTAATGCAACTTTGATATTCATAGTGAAAGATGGTCGGTTGCAACTTCTGACCAAATAATCCAATGAGTAACTTGTGAAGCCATATGACCTGACAACTCACTTGATTGGTTTCCATATACTCTACCTCTACAGAGCTCAATGCCATTGACTTTTTCTTCTTGCTGAAATAAGACACAATCGTCGATCCCAAGCTGAAGTAGCACCCTAAGGTGTTTTTCCTGTCAATTGCACTACCTTCCCAATCCAAGTCTATGTAACCCATCAATCTGATACCATAACCCTAAACATAGCTCAGTCCATAATCTATTGTACCTCACAGGTACCTGAGCACATTTTTTGTTTCCACCCAATGCACCCTAATTGTCTCAACCATGAACTGACTAAGGGTATTGATAGAAAAACAGATATTTGGTCTAGTGTTGACCAGATACATCAAATAACGAATCAATTGTCGATACAAGGTGGGATCAACTAACTCAGACTCAGAAACAGATAACTTCTTCAAGTTGGTTGTCATAAGCATAGACATAAGCCCGCAATATGTCATTCCAAATATCCTCAAGATATCCACTGCATATTTTCCCTATCCCAAAAAAATTGACATGCCCGCTGCCACACCTCTAATCCCATAAAGTAATGCATCAACCCCATGTCCTTCATCTCGAACTTCGAAGCAAGCTCTCACTTACACCCCTCAATGATCTTCTCTAACCTGGCAAGAGATAGATCACCCACATGCAAGACAAGAATGAGAGGATCCTCACCAACCAGAATGTAGTAAAGGTTGGGGTCTGCCTCACTCTTCACAAAGCCCATCTACTGCAAGTCTAATGTCCCCATTACCAGAAACTCAACAAATTTCTCTGATACAATTTAATTTCCCTGCATATGAACAAGAATACTTTCCTAAGAGCATATAATGTCAACATAATTATAACAGGGAAACCACGATAGATTTAACTCAATTATAAACATAGTAGCAATAGAAATAAATACATTACACACAGTAAACAACATGTAAATATAATTACAACAGACATAGCAAAATAATATTCATTAGAAGAACACACATCATTTGTTGTAAAAAAACCAAATGCATGGAGATATTCCACATTCCTCCCACCCATAGACCACATTGCTCATAACTCACAACAGTAGGTCACCCTCAAGTTGGGACTACATATCCACCAGGGAAAAGGAATTCTAAGCCAAGCTAAGATGTGTCTACATCCAACTAGTCAGACTAAGGTGCAAATTATGGTAGGCATCCTACAGTCTCTCATTCCCCACATGTTTGTCCCACCCCAGGAAGTGTGCCCCTTCTCTACTCAACAGTCCTTTGGCTACCCCACTTCCCTTCCGGAGCTTCAACAACAGGACAAACAGGAAGTCTTAGAGCCTTGTAGTTGTAGCTTGGCACCTTGGGAAATCAATTCCCAACAATTTTCTCAGATACAGAGAATTCTCATGGTTCTGACAGCCTTCTTCTTCAATAGCACACAGGCCTGAAAACTTGCTTCTTCAGTAGTACATGGGCCTGACAACCCACTTATTCAGTTCAGTTTTACCTAGAAATCGCTTCCCAGCTTCCAAATGTCGCTATGGATCATGGTTGCAGAGTGTGTATGGAGGATAGAAAAGAGTGATGGAATAATGGGTGAATAATAGGAAAAAGTACTAAAATTCCACTTTAAGTACTCTTAGCCCCCCTTTCCCTTTCTGGTGGAGTTTAACCCCACCATACTCTTTTTCTATGGTTGGTCTGAAGAAGTGATGTGTTTTCCTTAATAGTATGAATTATTACATTTTGCAATAATAGGCTCACTAGTGTTTTAGCATCTAGGTTATATGACCTAATAATCACATAAGCATTATGGCCTATAATATCATGGCTCACCAGCCTATAAAAACATATGTATAATTATAATTGGGGATCAACTTGTGGGTATTACACTCCCATCCCTCTTATTTATGCACTATCCTCAGTGCATTATATACAATGTACATTCAAAATTATTCAAAAACATCCATGTCTTTATGATTTGAAGCTTGTTGTCTTTCTGGTGCTCTTTTTGCAAGCACCAAATTCATGTCTTCATACTTCAGTTGGAAATCATTTTCTCTATTTCATAAAGCTGCTTCAGGTAATAATTATGCTCACTCTGGCATACTTGAATTGTCGCTTCCTTATTTCACTCACCCTTCTAGGATCAGGCATCCTTTCACTGCTACACAATCCTTCAATGATCCATCTTGCCAAGGATTTCACACACAAGGAGAGTATCATCTCATTACCAAACCCCCACTATGGATCTGCAATTTAAGGCTCCAATGTCCCAACACTAGCCATTCTTCCCAATGATTATAGCTTCAATGTAACCATAATCTCATCTATATCACACACATACATTCAACATGAGACAATATCAAAACAATTTCATTTAGAAATTAATTTTTTGTTTCATAAGAAAATTCAATTTTTTCCAAAATATGGAATTCCAACTCATATTTTCCTGATTGTGGTAACAACAAGAATTAATATTTCTTATGGCTTGCAAAATTTTCCTACTTGAGACCACTTTTCCTGCAATTTTTTCATCTTGCATTCATCCAAACATATTATTAGTATTTGATGTACCATATAATTCTATTGTAATATTTGCAAAGGCTCACAAAGTGATTTCAGAATTGTCTACACTTAACAATTCAATCATAGTTATCAAACTGTTTAGTAAATAGAATGAAATTATCATTCTCTCCATATGAATTTTCAGCCATTAGGATTTTCATTCTTTCATCATCATTACTATACTTCCTAAAAAAAAAAATTATGTAGTCAATGCTCATGTGACTACTTGACTTGCAACTTTCATGTTGCAATGTCTAACAACCATTGAAATGTTCTCAACTCCGTGAGTTAGTAATAATTGTATCATTTCAGCTACTAGCATAATCATTTCCATTAAATATCATATATACATGCACTCACAAAAATGCATTTAACAATTGCATTCAAGCATAAACAACTCTATCAGGCATGAGTGCAACTCACCATGCATATCTATTTAATGCACCCTTTCATTGATTTCATAATGTCATTTATCTAAGTCATGTATCCCACTATGGTAAATTGGAAGGTCTGGACAATGCCTCGACACATCATCCATACACTTCCTTTTGCTTACTCGATCATTTGGGTGCCTTCCTTTTCAACCCAAACACTATACCAAGAATAGAATTATTCAATGCTCTTTAGCGTTAGCAAAAAGGTTGCAATCCAAACCTTAGCTATAAGTAAGAAGTTTCATTGGATACTTGTGTGGCACTAAAGCCTTTCCACATCCAGCCATGTCAGTGCCTCATACATGACTAGATTTTTTAGCATTTACTTCTATAACAGGGTCATATCCTTTTCTTTTCTTTTTGCTTTGGTTATAATCGCATAACCAACAAAATCCTGATATGTTATGGTGTCACATGAATGCATTAAAACTAAATAGGTTTTATAACTATCTCAGGCCTTCAGCCTTTACCGCACTTAATGGTGTATCATTTCCATTAATGCATTCAAATAATACAATAAAGTCATTTTATAAAAAAACCTTTGGCTGAGGAAATTCTTACCTAATGCCCTTCAACAATTATGTAGTATAAATACATAAAATGATTACCTGCATAGCTACCACTAAATAAATTTGATGTTATCTAATTAGTTGGTATCAGTAGGAGCTCCCATGCCTCCTTCACTAACCCCTTATGCAACAGTTCATTTTTTTGTTTCTTCCCTTTATATGGATGACTTCCATATGTAGCAACATCATTAACAACACTTGCAGCAATACAATAACTTTCCTCTTTCCACTTTCTTCATGTGTCGCTTTCTTCGTTGTGTCCTGACTATCCTTGATTCTCCTTGGATTCTTGTATCCTTTTGTTCTATTACCAAACACTTTTCCATCCAAACCACTCTTGGCCACTTTGTACATTTCCAGCCATTTATTATGTTGATATTAAACTTTAGCCTTAATCTATTTCCTAGATCCATCTGACCAAAAACATACATGACCAAATTACATTTCCATCCATGCACTCTTATTGAATTTAGATCTTCAACCTCCATGTACTTTTCTCGACCAAACTAGTTCAGCCTTTCCTTGATTGAACACATCAACCCTTGTAGTTGATTGAACCATTTTTTTCTCCTTTCCGAACCCATTTGGTTTCAACTTGACTTGCTCAGTGAATTTCTATCATATTGCAATGTTACACAATGTCTTCTTTTCCATCTTCATAGAGATTAACTAGAAGTATTGGACACTACTTTTACTTGCCATCATATATTCCAGTGATACTTCCAACCTCCTAGAATTTCACCCCTAGCTCTTTTCCACTTAAGGTGGATCATTTTCAGGTACCATCTCTTTTGCATTCTTTACCAAGCATAGAAACATTTCCTTCTACATGGTTCCTTATTGATTTCCCTTCAGGAACTTCATTTCCCTATTTATGTTCCTCTTGACTTGATACCTCTAGGCTACTTGGGAAATAGCTCCAGCACTTTTGGAATGCATCAACAATCCTCTTTATTATTGTCATCCCTCATGGATTGTTGTCATGCACCCTTAATAGCTTGACATCCACCTCATGATTTTTTCTTCCATTATCCTAAGATGTTCAAGGACTTGACTCCATCCTAGAATATTTCTGCCCTGTATTAAAAAACCCTTCCTTGAAACCTAACTACATTCTTATGGATCCAATATGTACATAATGCATTGTTTATGCATCAGTTGGTACTCTTGAGCATACATGTATCTTTCATTACTTCGCCCTTAAAGTTCTAGCATTCATACCATGCTTCCACTCCACTACTCTGATAACAATAATGAGTGTACTACCTTCAACCATATGATGGATCCTTGGAGATGTTTCCCTTATTTCCAAGTATACCCCTTATTTATATTTATCATAAATATATAATTTTGACCTATCAATATTTTAGAGAAGATATTCCCACACTATATTGCCTTATTTTTACATTGGCATCCTTTAGAGTGAAAGAACTTTCACTACTTCATTCACTAAATGATCTACTCTTATACCCAGATTCCATTGAGCACTCTAATTAACATGAGTGGATTTCCTGTAGTGGATTCCAAAGACTTTATAGCTGCACCTAGACTCATATCTTAACATTATTCAGTCTTGTTCTTTGATCTTCTTGTGATATATTCTTGACATAACATTTTGTCCTCAAGTTCCTCTGCTCATTCTTGATACCATGTCCAAACTCTTTCATATTCTATAAAACCATCATTCCATATTCCCATGCTTTGCATCTCCATATGAACCTATGGTACATGCATTATCATGTATTTCATATGGCTTTCCCACCTAGCATCCACATCTGATGTGCATAATTGTCATCTGGAATTCTTTCCACAAATAAGAATGTCATTAGGGTCTTCCATGTTTCTTATTAAACCCAATATCTGATCCGACAACTTTTTAAAGAAACCAAATGTATAATGAAGAACAATACTTGTCCTTATTTCTTCTATCTATAGAAATCTCTATCATTTTCTATCTTTTAATTGAAACCATAACATCTAAAAACATGCACACAATAACATTTGTTAGCTAAAACCACAATATACAATTTTGGTAGCATATGCACAATTTTGCCCCTTTATGGTCACCAGAAAACTTCTTTCTGACTTCCTGTAAATTGCGTTGCTCATATCACAATTCTTGGTGATTACATGGACTCCTCTATCCAATACCTTTCCAATGACTTCTTTCTTTCTCAATTTTGAGTTTTAAGCAAAAAGTTATAGTCATTTGATTATTGCCCAAAAGCTCCTTCAACCCGGTGCAGTTTTTAATTGTGCTTATGCATCCTTACACCTGCTCCTTTGGAAATTTGGCAGGATATCAATTGGGTTCCTTCATGACCATATTTTGGACATTTTTTCCAAGTTTCATCCTCATCTGGGCTCCAGGATACTAGATACAACATGTTGAAGTTTCAGGCCAATTAATATTTTTGGCCCTAAATGCTACACGTACCTTCTACGCCCTCCTATACATTTTATGTGCCTATATTTCTATATTGACTCCATGGTTTTCTTCTAGGTCTCAAAATATATATGTAGACTACTCCTGAGCCCCAATCTGATTCTGGAGCACGAAGTTATGGCCATCAGAAGTTAACTAGGTCTTAAAATTTATCCTCCATTGTTTGGCCTGTAACTCCCTCATACTGAATTTGTTTAACGAATGGTTTAATCCATTTGAAATCTCTCTCTAAGATCTTTCATTTGATTTGTAAAAACAAATTCTACCTTGGTATACTCTATTTAAGTGATTTTCGAGTAGCTAAAAACATTGTTTAGGGCCTCAAAAATGCCCTGCAAAAACATGACCTAGAAAAAATCGAAATTTTCCAATAATTTTTAATAATTTATGATAAATTTAGCCACCTTACACTGATTGGGATGCTAACATGGCACTCGAGTCCACTTGGCATCTCAAGGTGGTGCCATGTCAACTCCCTGGCCACTCGATTCTACCCCGTTGGCCTCTACCTTCTTCTTCCTTTTCCTTTATCTCTTTCTTCATTGGCGTGCACATGTTAATTTTCAGGCCCCATCCCACACCCATTCTCCACACATGCACGAAATTTCATGCCCGCTAATATAACGGCGGAGGCTTTCAATGTATCGGCAGGGGATCGATGGCCCACGTCGCATTGTGGCCCCTCCTTCCCCACTGAACGTTAACACGGAAGGGAGGGGACGCAAAACTCAACCATAATTAATACCTTAGTGACATTTCATTCATTGGTGCATTGCATCCCCCTGCCTAAGGCT
>JZKD02S0383740.1:7061-18447 GCA_000966675.3 Picea glauca
TAAGAGATGATGGCCCTAGTATTGAATAATTCATACAATCTCACAAGTCATTATGGAAAGGGAAGTGGAAATCTTTTGTAGACTGGGGTTTCAAAGGTGATGCTCTCATATGGTGGAAATCATTTCCACATTCCAAGTGGATGTCACTTTCTGAGGAAGCACTTGAAAAATTACTTTTAGATAAGTGGTCTCATACAAAGAGTAAGGATAAAGACATCACCAAGAGTTTATTTTCATGTGGAAAATATATATTACAAGTTCATGGTTGTATTCATAAAGAAAATGCCATTGTTCCTATTAACCCTATTTGCAAACAAAATTTTATCAATATTTAGTTGGTTAATAGATTGCAAGTTCCAGTAAAGAATATTCAAAGCACATAGGTTGCAGGTGAAAATGTTAAACTTTTTAAAAATTTGAAGCTCAATATGAATAAATATGTGTTGAATTCAGATTTTGAGGCTCTAGATATGGGTGATGAAGACATTGTTTTGGGATATCCTTGGATAGAATCAGTGGGTACCATTAATATTAATGTGAAAAAGAAATTTCTAAATCTTTGGTACAAGAAAAATAAAATTACATTGCAAGATGTGTCTCTTAGTAAGAAAGATGGGCCCATGGAAGCTAGAAAAAACATTATTGTCGAGTCTGAAGTTGAATCAAAGGCAAATTATACAGAAGGAGATGAAGAAAAACTACATGCAAGACATAATCAAGAAGCTAAGGAGGTCATTGAATCAAAGGCACAAAGTGTTTCATATTTGAAGAAAAAAGAACAGATTCTTGCAGTTGTTGTATATCCCCATCCACATCATATAGAGACACAACAATCATTAAGGAAAGGGCATGTGCATCAACACATTTATGCAAAAGTAGGGCACAAGACAGGAAACTGATCAAGAGGTGCATGGAGTAATATTGACACTATGAGAAGAGATCAAGGTACAAAAACAATCCCGTGACAACCCAAACATGATGCAAAGAAAGATCAGGGTGGCAAGGCAGCAGATGGACATCATGTTTGACTTCCATTGGGATGGATGGATGGTTGTACTTGGTACCATTTGGTTACATTGCTTAGTCAGTCATATTGTATGGTTTCTTCTCATGTTTCGAGGACAAAACATGTGAAGGGGGATGGAATGTAGTATACCTAGGGAGGTACCCAATTTGAATGTGGTTATGTACTATTAGTGGAACTCATTTAATATATGAGAATCTGGTCATTCAATGTAAGGTGGAATAGGTCCATTATGTTAATAAAAGACCACTATGGTAGTTAGATGTAATAAATGTGAGAAAGGGCTCTAGAATTTTCCTAGGAGATAGTGAAAGCTATATAAACAAGTGTAAGCAATGTAATGAAAGATAGTGAAGAATGTTGTCATTGTAACAAGAAAATATTTCTTTAAGAGTGAATTCCTTCCATAAGGAATAATATATGGTGTTTCCCTACCCCAAGGGTTTTGTCTACATTCTTGTTTTCAATGTTTTGGTGAATGGTTTGGATTATTCTTGTTGAGATTCTTGGTTATTTTGAGATGTATCTTCGGATATATTTTGGAACTTAACAATTTCCCAAACATAAGAAAAATATGGGTTTGTGAGGATATTTAAGGAAAGAAATATTTCAATTGGACTCCATAGATGAACATCCCCAAAGAGACTCAGACAGGGAGAAAAGCATTCCCATCCCTAGATCAAAAAAACAAAATACCAAATTCAAAATTGGAAGAAAAGTAATACTGATTAGTTCTCTTAGATAAAAGGCCCAGAGAGATGATTCTATATGATCTTCCCAATCCTAAACTATAGAGGGTTGGTCAATTCCTAAAATAAATTGTTGATTAAAAGGTTAACGAAATTTCATAATCCATATATTATATTCTTACAAGAACTAATGATAGATGGAGAAAAGGTAGTTCAAGATTTATCCATGCATTTAATGGGGTGGTAATTTAATTTCATAGATGATATACAAATATTTATATATAGAATGTAACCAGTTGGAAATTAGGATTACTTTCCTATTCGTACTCTTGGGAATTTTGTACTAGGGACCTATCTTTTCTCTCTAGACCTTCAAAAGGAAATTAGTTGCTTGAATATTGATTGCCCCTAATCCAATATGCTAGATTTCTAGGAAAATTTCTTCAACTATACATTTGTACAAAAGGGTTTGGTGATAGTTGTAGGTGACATGAACTTCTCTCTGGGTGTTTTAGAGGTTTTGGGGCCATTGGGTCAGGTTGATAATTTGATAGGTTAATTCATAAGCAAATTGGAAAGGGTGGGATTGTTGAATATTGAACCAAAAAAACATAACTCAACATAGAGAAATTGGAGGATATGCAAGGTAAGAATATCTAAGACTCTGGATTGTTTTTTAGTATGAAAATATTTCATAGATGAGGTTATTTGTATTTTCTAATGGGTCTCCATAGGTAGGATCCTAATCACAACTGAATAATTTTTGAAGTGGAAAATTTTGAAAAGAAGAACTTGTACAAACCCTTTAAAGTTCCAAAAATACAAAATCTCTGGACCAGATGACCTCCTTATGGAATTATTTCTAATATGTTATGATTTTATTATATAATTCTAATGAGGGTGGGAATTTAATTTCATGTATGCTATAATAATATTTATATATAGAATGTAACTAGTTCAAAATTAGGATTAATTTCCTATTATTACTCTTGGGAATTTTGTATTGGGGACCTATATTTTCTCTCTATACCTTCGAAAGGAAATTAGTTGCTTGAATATTGATGGCCCCTAATCCAATATGCTAGAATTATAGGAAAATTTATTCAACTATGCATTTGTACAAAAGGGTTTGGTGGTAGTTGGAGGTGACATGAACATCTCTCTAGGTGTTTTAGAGGTTTTGGGGCCATTGGGTCATGTTGATAATTTGATAGGTTTCTTCATAAGAAAATTGGAAAGGATGTGATTGTTGAATATTGAACCAAAAAAACATAACTCGACATAGAGAAATTGGAAGATATGAAAGGTAAGAATATCTAAGAATCTGGATTGTTTCTTAGTATCAAAATATTTCATAGATGAGGCTATTTGTATATGGTAATGGGTCTCCATAGGTGGGATCCTAATCACAACTGAATAATTTTTGAAGTGGAAAATTTTGAAAAGAAGAAATCGTGTGAACCCTTTAAAGTTACAAAAATACAAAATCCCTGGACCAGATGAACTCCTTATGAAATTATTTCTAATATGTTATGATTTTACTATATAATTATAATGAGAGAAATGGAGGGATTGAGAATCATATGATAAACCTAGGCATACTTCAACACAACCTTCATCATATTGATTCCAAAATCTGACAATCCCTCTTCTTTTGAAAAGTTGTGTCCAATTTGCCAATACAACTACATTACAATTTTCTTTTAAATATTATCACAAGAAAGATCAAAGAGATCATTTCTCGTCAAATCTCCCTTGAGTATTTTCGATTCTTGGAAGGTTGAAAACTTTATGAGGCTATGGGGGTTTCTCAGGAAGGAATCCAATCAATAAATACAAGGAACTTAAGAGAAATGAATGTAACAATGGGTCTTTCAAAATATTTCAAAAAGGTTAGTTGGACCTTCTTGAGACTAATTCTTTTCCATTTCATGGATTTCTATCATTAATTTTTCATACGAATTATGAGTTGTATCAATTAATTCTCTTTTGAAATCCTAATAAATGGAGCTACATCCCATTTATTCAAACTAGAAAGAGGAATTATGTAGGGATATGCCAACTATCCCCACTTCTTTTTCCTATGGAAGAAAAAGGGTTCAACAAATCCATAAAGGTATCCTCAAAAGGTAGTAATTTTAAAGGAATTTATGTAGGAAACACATGTAATTTATCTTATTTACCTTTTGTATATTAAATAATTATATTCTATGACAACAATGGGAGAGTGTTTAATAATATAAAAGATATTATCGACACTTATGTGAAGTGACTGTCATGAATATCAATTCATCCAAATTGACAATTTCCTATTGGGGCTTCTTGGAGGTCAAAAATATTACATCTCCTAGAAATTTTGGTTTCTCATTGTGGATTTCAATGCTCATTTCAAATACTTATCTTTCAATATGAAGGCCAATTTGTGTCTAAAAGGTGACTGGTAGTGGTTGATAAAAAAATTCAAAAAAAATATTAATTTTAGGTGCAATCGATGGATCTCACATGGAGGCAGACTAATCCTTGTCAAAGTAGTTCTATAGGCCATTACAATCCCTTGACTAATCCTGGCTGTTCTCTTGGAAAAAAGTAGCGATTCCCAAATCACAAGAAGGATGGGATCTTAAGAATATCTTATTTTTCTTAAAGTATTTAGTTGATAAAAAAAATTGGAGTCTCCTCCAAGGTACCAAATTATGTGTGCAATTCATAAAGGATAAATACAAAGCTCTAGAATTAGTGGACAACTAGGTCAGATCCTAACTTGGCACATCCTACAGAAAATAATTTTTGAAGGCCCCGATAGGTGTTGTCTCTATGAATCTAAAATTGAAGCTAACTTCCTTGGGCAATGGTGCATCACAAGGAAATACTTCTAAAGGTGGGGTTGGGGGGTTATAAACCTTTACCTAAGCCATTGTATATCATTCAAAGATGGAATGACTCCAAAAAAATATTCTTTTTGAACTTATGGCCCTAAGACTAGCTCTATTGTTGGCTTAAGAAAGAGGATTTCTTCAAATTCATATTTTTGGAGATTTACTAGTAGTCATTCAATTAATGAAAGGATAATTCACCTTTATTAACTTCATCCTACAAACTTTGTTCATTGAAATTAAGAATTTTCAAGCATCTTTCACTCATATCTCTTTTTCTCACGTTTATAGGGACATAAACAAGGAAGCTGACAAACTATTTGAAGAAGGAGTGGGAAAAAGGAACATGGGAAATCCTTAAATCTTCTTCAGGACGCTCCTATGCTTATATTCACGAACATTGGTTTTGATGTTTTCACTTATTCTAAAGTCTTAGAACTACGACACTTTATAACAAGCATTGATGTTTATTTCAATGCTTATTTTTATTGTATGAAATCTTTGAAGAAGGAAAATAGATTGATGATAGAAGTTGGATTTTGTTTGAAATTCTAAAACAGTGATTTTTTTTTTTTTTTTTTGATACTTTAAAGAAAACAACTATAAAAGGATTCTCAAGCCTTTTGTATCAATCCCTTCTAGGGAAAATGTAATGTTGCTACTTTATTATACACATACTCAATCCTAAGGCCAACTAAGGAGAAAAAAAAAGCACAAGCTAATTAATCTAGGAGTCAATCATGAAAACAAACCTTCTCACAAAGAAGCATTAGTTGGTTATGGAATCCAACATCGCACGATCAATGCAGGAAGGGCCTAAGATTTGGTGGGTGGGAAAGTTACATTGACAATCTTCTTAATGAACTAAAGCCCTGGTGCAAGTTCCCTCACCGAGCAGTGGGAAACCCTCCAAGGAGTCTGAGTGAATCTAGCCAATGTCGATTCCAGGTACAACACCACCTTCCCTGTGTTGTCACCTTGGGTAGGAAATTTAAAATATTATGGCCTCTATGGTACCACCTACTATACCAAAGTAGAGGGGGAATAGTCAAAATTCGACACCAAGACCAACAAAGTAGGGTTGATTACTCCGATGGCCCCAATGTGACATCGTGATTGACCCTTGTTTTAGAAGGGCTTCCCAAAGTCATTAATATAGAAACTAGATTTCAATCCCTAACTCAAAGCTTTATGTTTGTTTAGCATCTTTGAAAATTTATCACAATCCTATTCCAAAGCTCTACACCTAAGCTTAGATGAGTTTGAATAGCCCTAGAAAAGTTTCTAGATAAATTTTAATTAGCACTTTATTTTAGGTTGTTGTTACTCAAAGGAGTGGTCATGAATTTGATGGTGTTTCGACTCGACTCTTTAAGCCATGCAAGAGGAAAATGAAATGAAAGAATCTTAACTTAGATGAAAACTAGCTATGGGAAGGAGAAATATGTTTTAAGTAAATAAATAATTTCTTGATAGATTGCTCTGTGGGAACTACTAATGACAAAAAGTATGAGCTAATTATCTACATAAATGGAAGCAAAATGACCCAAATTTTAAAAATACCATGTAAATTTCATAGTTCAATTAGTACACCTATACAACATTGAATAAAATGTCATCATTTCTAACATAGTAAACTTTTATGATTATAGAAACCACCATACACATATTAAATACTCATAAGGATCATGGGGGCTTCACCTTGTGTATGACCAAGAATCATTTAAGGGAAATGGGAAATGGGTACTCAAAGAAAGATACATAGGGACATATACCTCTAAGTGCATATCCTCAAAGCAAATCATCATCCTCATATCATATTTTAACAATTGAGTGGTGAAGGAAAAATGGATGTCATGGGGTCAGTTAGTAACATGATCAACAACGGAAGTGATATCACCAGATTTCATAATAACAGGGAATGTCACAGGATCGTTTTAGGGGTCCTAAAGATTCATAGATGGAACTTGCATATTCTTCAATTGTTTCATTTATCAATAATAATTGTTACAAGACTGGGGACCTCTACATATTTGGTAAGTTGGTTTCAAATTAGTATAATCAAATCAAAGGGTGCAATTTTAGGGGCTCTCGGGATAACAAGATCCAAGTGTGGGTTTCCCCATGTATCTTTACCAATTAAATATGTAGTAATATTAGGGTTCTAGCCATAATTAGTGGGTGGAACAATAAGGTTTATCTCGGATATGGTCAAATGAGGCTACAAACTAGGTGGAAATGGAAATAGAGATGGTTGGATATTTCGGTCACCCAAGTACAAATGGCCTATTTGTTATAATTTGGAAAATTAATCTAATTCTTCATTAAAATGAAAACAAAACATTATTATTTTCCTTCTCCAACCCCTTCATACATCTATGGCCCTTTTTCATATCCCCTTTTGAGGTGATCAGAGCCACAACTCCAAAAACTCATCTAACAAACCAAATATAAATGCAAATGCAATTTACAATTAGCCATATAGACCCAACATATTCAAGCAATCATAAACTGACTGGATTATGATTGAAGAAAAATAGTTCATCTATCTAATGCATTGATTTATGATCCTTTTATAGTTGGTTATAGAAAGAGTGAAAAAGTGAGGGAAAACATGTTAGCTAACAAATGAGGCAAATTGTGTTTGCAAAAGTGCTAGTAAAGGCCCAATTCTATGTAAGTGATTAATAGTAAGCATGTGAAATTAGGCATGACTCTTTAAAAAAAATTCAATGTAAAAAACTCTTAATGAAGAAAATTCATATGGGTTTTGGGTTTGAACTAATGAAGCATGATTCCCATAACCACAAAAGTCATCAACATATGACATACATGGGAAACATAACCCAAAACTAAATCTTATACTATCATTTATAAGGTAAGACAAAAACTAAAAAAAAATTCAAACGAGACATGCTAGATTGCTTATGCTTGAGTATGGCACTCTTTTAATATTTTAAATCCAATGCAAGGAGGTGAAATGGTGTTTGATTCAAACCTCGCAAGTGTTGGGAAATTCAAAGGCTTCTTATAGGCCAAATTTTTCTCATACTTGTAATGAGTAATATAGGACAAACTATGCTCATACTTATAATGAGTAATAACAATTAAAAAAATCATTTAGAGGTTAAGTTTATAATGATAAAAATGAAATCAAATAATATCCATTAAAATCCTTTAGTATTGGTAAATATCACAATGAATAGAATGATGATTTTGAGGCTATGAGACTGTTATATGTGCAAGGATATTCAAGGTACATGAAGTCGATAAGACCAAGTTGAGAATAACAATAATGAGAGGATTGGGTTTGTTATCACTTCCTCGTAACTAAAGGAAAATGGACCAAAACTAAAAAGGAATGTAATAATATGATTTTGGTTAAAGCATCCATAATTGAAAGAGGAAAGTTTCAGATATGAATGGATCTTGAAACTGCATGAAAGAGAAGATAGGATAAGTAGAAATTTCCATGTTAAGGGCACATGACATATCTCCTTCCATGACCCTCAATTACAGAGTTTGGTTTGATATTATGGCTTTCAATTTTTCATTTCAGAGAGTCATCGAACTTAGTTGGGATTTGATGCTCGATTGCAAGAATGTGAGATTAGGCTGATGAAGAAATAACACATTGCAACTTCAGGAATGGTGAAGTAGGGCTTGGATGCGATGGAATAGTGGTGAAAAAATATGCCTAATACCTAGGTTGAGCATGTCTCCCTTTTCGTAATTATCAAATATATGAAAAATTTGAGTGTGCAAAGGTTATGCTCGGCATTATTTCCCATAGTATCGAGACTCCTTCCCCTCAATGGTCTTGGGCCACCCTTGCTTGGTCTGATATTTCCCTCCTTTCCCTCGGTCTCAAATGTCCCTTGACGGTATCACACCTCATTCCCTCAACAATATTTCCTTAACTAAATCATGTCTTACCAAATATTGTCTCCTTAAAGCATATGAGTGGCCCTCGACAGTCTAGTGCCTCCTTTCCCTCGACACTAGTCTTGCGCATCCTTTCTCGGTCTGATCAGTCTTCGATGACCCTTGATTAAAGTAATCAGGAGAAGCAAAGGCATAGGTTGGTTTAGTTGACTAAGAAAAGGCTATGGTAACATCATACATCTATAGTCATCATGTGCAGAAGCAAGGGTAGCATAGGTCATAGAGAGATAGGTACTAGAGTCTCCTTGCTCGGTCTACTCGGTCTCGGATGGGCTTGTTTTCTTGAATAAGGGTAATTGATTTGAATTATGTTTCCACCTTAAATAAATACTGCCTTAATTAAGAAATCCTTCCTTACCAAACCCTATCTCGGCCTTAAAGCGTATGGGTCAAAGCGAAGGTTATTTCTACATTCGCATATTGAGTAGAGTAGATATAGAAAAATGAGTAATAATTATTTGAATTCAAGGATTTTAATATTTGTTTTTTTTTTAATTGTATTAAGAATAGATATTTACTCTTTGATTTTTTTATGAAGGGATAAATTATTTTATCAATTATCACTATAAAAATTATGAAACTTAGGTGGAAAGATGGGAAAATAACACATACATGAACCAAAAATTAGTATTAGGGTCTAACTAATGTCAAGGGATATGAGGGACCTAAATGACACTTCTCAGGCTCAATCATCATGAACAACACCTAGAAACCACAACATAATTCCTCTCTAGGGGGACCTTAGCATTAGAGTTGGATAAAGACACCATTAGGATGTTTTTTGCACTAAGGAAGGGTAGAGAGGCCTTAACCAACACATCCCTCATTTGTAAGGCTTCCTTGAAGGCCTCCAAGCTGTAGGATACAAGTTCCATGAGTAGGTTTTATTCCCTAGAAATGGGTCTTAACACCTAAAAATGGTTATGGGGGGAGTTAAGGACTTAAGCCATAATTGAACCTTCTCAAGATCATGTTCCATGAGCAACACCTAGACCATCACCTTTTATATGTTTTGCATACTATATACATATGGGTCTCAGGGCCTTGACCATGGTTGTGGTAAGGAAACAAGCCTTAATCCCTTAACCTGCATGGTCAAGGGAGGAAAACAAAAACTAAAGCCCCAAACATATCATATGTAGATCAAGCACCATGAACAAGTCCTCAGGTGACCACATAATACCATGGATGGGTGAACAAGCTACCATCAAGAGCCTTGAACAAGTCCTCAAACCAACATAACAAAACTTGATTGGCCCTTAAGAGGGATATAAGCATCATGATTAGGTTTTGTACATTGAAAATGGGTGCAGAGGCATAAACATGGCAAGTTGGAAACAATGGCCTAAATCCATAACTAAACCTTCTTGAACTCAATCGCCATTGACAACACCTAAAAACCATGACATGAGTCCTCTCTAGGGAGTCTTTAGCATCCAAGTTGAATATGGGTGATATTATTGTAAATTCTAACCTTGTACAATGTCTACTGTAAACAGATATTCAGAAAAGAACAGAAAAGATACAATGGCAAATACAAACATTACACAGAGATCTTTCCCCTAGAAACCCAAACCGGGAAAACCAACATATATTATATTCATTCATTGTGTTACATTGTTTACAATACAATATACATATGGGATCCAACGCCATCAAAAACCCTAACCCAATGACCTGGATTAGTCCAAAACCCTAATTCTTTAACTGGAAATAGAAAACCATGTGTTGAAAAAACCACCTAAATACATGACACGTTTCCCGATATAGGTGTCATGTTTCCCGAGGTAGAAATTTTTTTCCAAGGGGCTGCCCCCGGACCCCTACGCGAGGGGCTTCGCCCCCTTGCACGCCAGATGCATACGCTCAGACACTACTACTCGTGCAAAGAATATAACTCATACCCAACAATTATAGGGTCTTATTGAACCATAAGCAATTAGTTAAACCATCACATATGACCTATGTAACATATTGTTCACCTCAAAGTGGAATTTGGGCACCATGAATAAGTTAGTTTTAATTTGAACCAAGAATGGATCTCAAGGTCTAACCAAGGTTAAGGGAGGGAAACAAGGGACTTGTTCCCGAATTGAACATTCTTAGGATTAAGTTTTATGAACAACAACTACAACCCACACAACTTATCAAGATATAGTGTTGGAAAAGTCCTTGAGCCATCTGTAATGTCCCCCACCTCTTAGAGAGGTGATGCGGAGACTCAGTGGCTTGAGAACCCCCACTAGGTCATAGTCTCACACTAAGGGGGGGAAAGTCAAGAAGTTAAAAGTTGTATTTTTAAGTTGACTTAAGAAAGGAAAAGGATAAAGGAGTAAAAGATAACTCAACAAAAGAATAGAAGATTAACCTTGGGAGTTAACCTGACTCAATAGAGAATTAGAAAGAAAAGTATAAGTAAGAGTTTGGGGCACACCCATTACTCATTCTGGTTTTGGATTAGCATTTTCTACTTCTCTTCAGCATTCAATTTGGGGGTTTTGCTGTAAAAACCCTTGTGAGCAACTCAGTGGTGAAATATCCACTCACCTTGTTCCGCAACTTGGTCTCAGGGATGAAAGACTCCTCCACACCATTCTAGTCTCATCCCATCTCCATCTATCCCTTCATAAGGTAGTGGGATGTACTGTTCTTGTTTTTCCAGCAAGGGTGCACCATCATCTAGAGGGAGGTTCGATTTGGCCTATCCTGAGGGCCTAGGGACATTCCGAAAGTTGGGTTTTGTTTGCAGGGGTAGGACCATCAGTTTGAGGGATTTTCTAGAGGGTTATCATCATTCTACATTTGTGTACAATTTGGGATATCTTGGAGCCATAGGGGACATCTTGTGATTTAGT
>JZKD02S0383795.1:0-18447 GCA_000966675.3 Picea glauca
CTAGTTGACAATGGCATTGTACATGGGTAGAAAAATAAAGAAATTTTAATAAAATCCCAAAATTAAAAAAATAATATGGAAAAATCGTGACTTTGGGGGTTGTGAACATCCTTCTGCAAATATATTCATAACTTCTGCTACAGGTGAGGAAATCCAATTCCGTCGAAGACCCATTTGATCTACATAATAGATATTTCCATCAATATATGGAACTTGTTCTGAGGTGGCCCATGGAGTGAGAAAAACAAGACCAAATTTGAAGGGTGTGTGGCCACGCTGGTTGCAGACATGTGCTACTTCAAACAAAGATATCTCATAAAGAAAAAAACAAAATGAAATTCTGTGAAATAGCCATTTGCAATATTGAAGATATATCTCCATCCATATGTGGAAATCCTTCTATAGTTTCCTGAGAATGAATAAAAATATCGTTGAATATGGTGGTACAAGTGGCCTCCTTGTGTCAAATACATGTTGATATTTAATCGATGATATCCCTCAAAAAAATACGAAAAATGAGATTTCGTGAAATACTGATTTGAGATATTGAAGAGATATTTCCAAACATATGTGGAAATCAATATTCCGTTTCTTGAGCAGGGATAAAAATCATGTTGAAGATGGTGGTACATGCGGCCTCCTTGGATCAAACACATGCTTAGATTCAATCAATGATATCTCTCAAACCAAGAATGCAAATGAGATTATGAAAAACCTCTTTAAAGTTGGATGAGTGTAGAGGGACACAAAGGATGCCAAGGGTTTGTAGAGGTTTTGTAACCTTCATGGGAAGCATGGACACCCTGGAAATTTGTTGAAAGTGTATGGATGTACAGAATCCGTGTATGGTTCTCCTTGTAATCATGGTGAACAAAGATCTGATGGTAAAAACAAAGACCTGTAGTGCATGTGGACCAATTGTGATGCTTACAATGTATGGCCCGACAAATGGATTCCGATAGTACCAAAAGGAGGTTGGTGATTTTTGAAAATGTTTTAACCCGCAACATGTTTCAAACCCTTGCTCCAATGGATAGGGTACCCATTCTGATAGCACAGATCCAGATCCTGGGGGATGAGATCTAGATGGCTTGAATGCCTAGAGAGGATGACCTTAGACGTTCCAATCTTGCATGAAAAAATAATGGACAAAAACATGTAAATGAAGTACTTTGGAGATGAGGCTCAAAGAGGAGCCTCACCTCTACAACTAATTACCAATAAATCACTCAAAGCTAATTAATCTCACAATGAACAATAAAAAATAATGAGAGAAGCCAAAATGAGTAACTTGATATTATGAGAAGGTTTGGTAGGACTTTATATAGCATTATAAAATGATCCATTGGACAAAGTAAAAAAGAGATCATTAAATGAGTTTCTATTATTAGTACAATAACTCTAACTACCCAACTAACTAAGCAATGGAAAATAAAACCCGATACAATAATGAAAATACAATAATGGAAAGAGCTCATTAAAACCCAATACACAGCTAACTAAGTAGTGGAAAATAAAACCCAATACAATAATGGAGAGGTGAGACTCGCTTTGACCTATATGAGCAACCCGTTAACCCAATTAATTAATGAGGAGGTGGGCATCTCCTTTATCCACATGGACAATCTATTAGCTTTATATCTTTATTACTTTTGCATCTGAATTTAGACCATATAACCCTAAAATTTGGATCATTCTAGGAGTATGACTAAGCAACGAAGAATGGATAATAATCTTCTAGAAAGGTACACAATCAACAAATCAATTGTTGGTGCCTTAATGCTCTTGTTGGACATGTTTAACATTCAATATCGAAACTGCAACATTGCTTGGTCGTGTGTATTCAGAACTATTTTAGGAAGGAATTCTTTGAGTAATGTGATTCCCATGTCAGCCAAGCATGGAATTCCCTTGGTTTAGAGAATTTTAATTTCCTTCAAACTACTAATTTGACACTTAAGGGAGAAAGGGTAGTTTTAATTTGGAAAAATCTTCGAACAAATGGGCTCTCAAGTCATAAAGACTCTCATGTGGAAACATGTTACTGGGTGACATAGTCCCGGGTGCCTGCATGTATTCATTGAAGATATAGAAAATGATATTCTCATCTTCTTATTTTTGGTTTGGAGGAAGGTTGGAGGAAACCTTCCCATACTCCTTTACCATTGCTTATGAAGACAACCTAATTAACGTCTCGTTCAATTATCATTGCACTTTCCTTCGTGATGACATGCTGTTGTGAAAGGATTAATATACCAACAACGTGGCTACCTTGCGGATGACCCCAGTGAGGTATTTTGGTACATCTCGCTGCATCACCAGGTAGTTACCTCGAGTTGTCGAATTCTATGGGAAATCTCTCTCTAAATGACCTTCATTACAAATGTAACATTGAACTGGTATTCATTCTTTAAAAGGTTTTCCTTTTCCCCTTCCTCGATCTCATTCTCGTGGTTATTTTCCATAATTGGATGTCGATGCGTTACTTTTCTCTTCTTCATTTTTTATGGTCCCTATATTTTCTCAACCTCCGCCTAGATAGAAAGTATCTCTCCTCACAACACTCTTATTGGTTTATTTATCTAAGAATTCCCACTCATTCAATAACTCCCAGGTATAGTTCAACCTTGTCTGGGGTAGGTTGATACTGGAAAAAGCCACACTTCCTCCTCCTTCCTATTGGCAAGTGAACGTTGTTGCTTTCTCCATTGAAAATTTACGTGAAGTTTTATGGGTCGCGCATACCACATGTTGTTGTTGTTTCACTGGACCTGCCATTCCACCCTATAATTGTCAACTCAAGTGGCTCTTTAGCTAGCTTGAATTGTAATTTCCAACTATTTTTTCACATATATGTGCACGGGTTTTGTAATATCAATGGAGTTCACTGCAAATGTAAGATTCCTTGAGGGAGCACATGATTTGATTCACGAGGTCACAACTGGAAGCAGTCAATATTAAATGGAAATGATAACAACACGTTGCATCCACTATCATTGCATTGAACAAATGTAAATAAGGATGATATGTTCCATCTTGAACTCAACTAAAGTCAATTATATGAGAATTATTTTATTATTTTTATTTGTGCCACTATAAAAATATTCCATAAGATAGAAGGATTGTAAAACTATTAAAATAGTATAAGTGTAAATAGATATATGATCCAAAATGGTTGTGTCTCTATATTTCCAATAAAACATCAACTCATAGCGACTATGCTTTCCTTTGACTGAAGTTAGTGCTTCAAATCGTTAGCGAGAACAAAAACCTGAAAACTATTCTATGAAATATTATGAGAGGGGAGGGAGGTTTGTTCCAGTGCTACTGTAATTCGATGATCAAAGATTGAGGGTTCAACTCTGGTATATACCACCCATGGATCACATTGTCGATGTAATCTTGTTCTTGAGCACGTTGTATTTTTGGAAGTCTCAATTATATTCTTCAATGTGAAATTGGTCAACAATTTATAGAGAATGTTGAGAGAGAATGCATTGTTACCGAATCTAAATATTTTAAATGAACGAAATTGATCGGAATGAATAAGAAACTCTCTTTGGTGAAACTTTGAGAGTTCAAATTTTACCTTCATGAGTTTTTCATGAACATGAAGGTTTTCTAGAAACTTGTCTGCCTTTGGGAATTGGATTTGAGAATCGAACCTTAATTTCCCACACTAAACAACATTGAGATTTAATTTTTCTTTATTTTTTTTTGCTAATTTCTTCTGTAATTGACATGGAATTACAAGCTTGTATCATAAATTTCACTTTTAAGAATCTTTTCACCCCAACCGCACCCAATAGACCATCAAAATTAATATTCTTATAGTTTTATAATTGTAATAGGATATAACTTTTTTAAACAATTATAAAAATAATAAATTGAGGCCGAACTTGCTTAATTATAAAAATAATAAATTGAGACCAAACATGCTTCTAAAAATAAAGCAGACTAATTTCTTTGCAACTATTTGCCTTGTTATTAAAATATAATCATATTTATATTTTGTATAATAATAGATTTCTTAAACATGCTATAAAAAAAATGGACATGTCAATCTATCAACCATAAATTAATAAATATTTGCAATAATTTCTTTACAATTCTATTTTATGCTTGTTATCATACTCCTTTGATGCATATTTCGGAATGGAAAATGATCATATGATGAATATTTGAGAACGAAAAACATCACGTATACTAACTAAAACATATTTTACCAATACACTCTTTGAGAATCCTTGGACTACCAAAGCATAGAGCCCAGAATGTTAAACGATTATGATGTAAGAGTCTTTCCCATTCATAAGGTCACATGATCGATTATAGTAAAAGTGTAAATGATGGGATCACGGTCTGTAAATAATCGCATCGATTTAATTAATTTAAACAACAGTTTTAAAAGATTTCATTCATTGTTGTCTAAAAATATATTACTTGTTATACTTGTCAATAGGGGTGATTTTAAGGATGGATTGTTTTTTTTAAATGTATAAATTTTGGCAAATCATATTAATCTTTCATATGCCAACTATAAAATGTTTATTTATATTTTTGTAAACATATACAAATTTCTAAGGATTTTATATAGTTTGTATAACTTTTTGCCAATTTTTAAGGTAAAATAATTTTATTCTATAGAATTTGGGTGAATCGTTTTTAGAATAGCTTATAGTTTTGTGAAAAAAACCATGAACAATTAGCCCATGAGTAAAATTTATCCCCTAAAATAATCCATGCTTGTTAAGCTATGTATATAAAATTCAATGCACATTGACTTGTATTAGTTCTCATTGGCTTATTTTTAAACAACATCTTTAATAAATTTCATCCATTGTTGTATAAAAATGTATTACTTATTATAAATATATTAAAAATATGTTACTTATTGTATAAATATATTACTTATTATAAATCTATTACTGTATATATAGCATTAGATTCACATTATTTCAAATTCATTTTCTTTGTATTTAATTGGATAAAAAGATTCCTCTCTTATTTCTCGGATGGGGTATTTGATTTTTCAAAATGTGGTATTTGATTGGATTGGGTATTTGATTTTTCAAAATGTGGTATTTGATTGGATAGAAATATTGATCTGTTATTTCTTGGATGGGGTATTTGATTTTCTAGAATGAGGCATTTTATTGGATAAAATTTAAATTGAGCTTTTATTTCTGAGATGGACGTTGGCATTGGAAAATGAAGCCTCTCGTTTATTAGCATCTCATTTGCTAGCATGTTTAACTATATCTCGGTAAGATCAACACTGTATTTTTTAATAATATTACCCTGGTCAAAGAGTTTCAAACTGTAACAAAGGTGGCAGTGCTTGAGGCATCTGTAACATTGGCCAAGTGTTTTAGACCCTAGAAAACGTGGCAACGCTTGAATCATCTGCAACCTTCAAGTACCAGTACCGACGCCTGAAAACCCAAACCTTCTCTGATACTAGATATCAGATCTATATTGCACAGACAAACTCTGCACAAAGCAGTTGAAAATACCGCGCAGTGAAATTATTTGTCGTTGAATTCTTAGGACTTACCGCACAATTCAGAGACTACACGATATACTGTGTGCTATGACAATAACACTTAATAAAACAATGTGTTGTCATTGCGCTAATCTCAACACATAAACTATTAAATTAAGCTTGAGCACAAACAAAGAGACGATATTTTTTAGAATATTTGAACACTACAGAACTTAGAAATACTTCAACACACATATAAATAATATATTAAGAACTCTGACACTATGCTCTATTACAAGACTATTTCGAGCTTCAGTTCCAACTGCTTCTGCAAACTTTACAAAATGAGAGCGTGTGCTCTTACGCTTCTTTGACTCCTTACAAAGTTGTTGCTTCTTGATAACTATCGACATTGTTATCTCTATCTATCTTCATCTCGAGTTCCTATAGACTCATACTTATAAAGATAAAACTAAGACTTCCTATAGAAGAGAATTGACTAAAACAATTATCTGTATAATACATCTCGAAAAAGATAAATATCGACTCATTAAATAAGCTCTTGCAAACACTCTTTCTTGTCGTGTTTGACACACTAAATGTCTCTACTTTTTGTGACAGACAGAGTCTGTGTAAGCATGAATCTCATGACTTGAAATTAATATATCCAACACTCCCACTTAATTATAAATAGGCGAGTTTACAGAATACAAAATTTACATCAAAAATTTGAATTGACATGAACTGTCAAATATATGCGATTGTGTCGACTCCTAAACAACTTGTTCTTTAGACCTGCAAAATTCTAAACAAATTTCTTTGTTATTCACTAATTCTATAATAAAATGATACCTTGTATCAATGTGCCTGGTTTTCTTGTGAAATATATGATTCTTTGATAACATAATGGTTTAATTATTGTCACGAAATACTATAGTTGGTTCATGTTGTTCCTGCAACAATTTTTTTAACATTCTTCTCATCTAAATTGCTTGACAAGTTGCGCTTGTAGTTGTGACGTACTCAGCTTCAGCTAAAGAAAGAGTCACAGTGGGATGATTCCTTGATTCCCATGACACTATTACTATCATCTATGCTTCCTCCACAATCACTGTGAGTGTACCCAACAAGTTTGAAATATTCTAAAGTAGAACATAATGTCCCAAAAATTTGTTCCATTCACATATCTATGAATTCTTTTTCCTCCCTTCCAATGTGATTCTTTTGCAGTTTCCATCAACCTTGAAATCAGACTCACTCCATACATAATATCAGGCCTTGTTTCTACCATATAAATAAGACTTCCTACCATCCTTTTAAACAGTGTTGGATCCACCTTAGATCCTTCATATTACTTTCTTAAATTCAATCCTTTTATGACAGGTGTTGGGCCTGCTTTGGAATTTATCATGTTGAAAATTTTCTAGATTTCATGTGCATAATTAGATTGTGAAAAAAATATACTAGATTTGAACTGGTGAACTTCAATGCCCAGAAAATATCTCATAATCCCCAAATCAATGATTTCAAATTCATCCTTCATGGCTGACTTAAATTCTTCTATGTCAAAATCGCCTGTAAAAATCAAATCATCTACATATAAGGAAACAATCAACATATTACCTTGTTTATTTTCTTTGATGTACAATGTTGGCTCACATTCACTTCTCTGAAATCCATTCTGAGTAAGATAGGAATATATACGACTGTACCAATATCTGGTAGCTTTCTTTAATCCATATAGTGCCTTCTTCAATCTGTACACCTTCTTTTCTTGTCCTCAAACCTCATAGCCTTGTGGTTGTTCCAAATATACTTCTTCATATAAATGTCCATTCAATAATGTTGACTATACATTCATTTGGTAAACATACCATTTATTCTATGAATCAATGGCCAACATAGTTCTGACTATGCCCATGGACGCAACAGGCACAAATGTTTCATTTAAATCAATTCTGGGTTGTTGTGTAAAACCTCTTCCAACTAACCTTTCCTTATGCTTCTCCACATTTCCTTCTTCATTTTTCTTGGTTTTATAAATCCACTTGAAGATTATCACATCCTTGTCTGCAAGTACATCTACCAACTTCCATGTCTTATTGTTCTCTATACATTTGATTTCTTCATCCATGGATTGTGCCCATACATCATCTTTGACAAATTATTCAAAGGTTAATGGATCATCTATTTGTAAAAACAAATAAAAAACTAAAAATGAAATTTTCATGTCAACATAATAGATGTCGCGTAGGCTTATTTTATTTCTTGGTAAAAAAAATTCTAATTTTGGATCTGGAGATGTAGAACTACTTGGACTACTCGCTGGAGTTTGTTATGATCTAGGTGTGTACTATGCACCTGCATATATCATTGGAGTAGTTTGTGCTGGGATTTGTGTCACAATTCGAGTAGTAGAAGGGACTTCTCACTGAATTACAACTAGTGTTTGAACCACTTCTTCTTCTGTGTCATCATACCCAATAGCATCAATGATTTTGACTATCCTTTCTATGCTTCCATCCCATGCTTCATTATCCACAAATTGAACATCACGAATGATGATGACTTTTCTTGCAATAAGATCATATATCTTGTATGATTTTGTATCTTTAGAGTATCCAAAAAATATATATTTCTATCCTTTGTTATCTAGCTTTTTTCTCAGCTCATTTGGAACATATGCATATGAAACACAACCAAAAACTTTTAATTGTGCCACATTATGCTTCATTCATGTCCAAGATTCTTGAGGAACTTTGTTTCTCACACTCTTTTTTTGACATCTATTCATGATATATACCATAGTTTCTATTGCGTCAGTCCTATACTCATTTGACAAATGTTTCGTTGCCAACATATTGTGTGCCATTTCCATGATGGTTAAATTCTTCCTCTATGTGACATCATTCTTCTGTGGTGTATATTGCGAAATGAATTTCTTGTATATTCCATGAACTTTACAAAAGTTCTGAAACTCTCCTGAAACATATTCACCACCTTTGAAAACAACCCAATGCGTCAGATTTATGTTTTAATAAATAAATTGATGTTTTTCTTGAGAAATCATCAATGAATGTAAGAAAATATGGTGTTTGCAATGGTCCAAAAATATGTGAGTGTACAATTTCCAGTGGAGATTTTACTCTGTATGCCTTGCCAACTATAAATGACTCTCTATGTTGCTTTCGAAAGATGTAGCCTTCACATATTCTTTTTGTTTTTTCTATTAATGGAAAATCTTTCACCATATCCTTTGTATGTAGCAACTTTAGACCACCAAAGTTTAAATGTGCAAATACGAAATGCTGCAACCATGAATCATCGTGTATTTTAGATTGGAGAGTTTCCTGCATCTCAAGACCACAATGTTCTATTTATTTAAAATTGTGTGCACTAATGTTTCCTTCTTTAGAACTGTGCGCATCTACTTCTTTACTTTTTTCATTGAATGGTGTGTGACTGCACATATTTTGTGTCATAAACAAATTGTGTTGTACTTTTCTTCTTGCCTGGTTTCAATGTCAATGGAAACATTATGTGGCTTGTCCTCTGAATTCTTGCAATATGCTTATTTATTGTATATTTTTCCATAATATCATAGTGATTATCTTCCATGTATATTATGTATCCTTTCTATAACAACTCTCATGTGCTCATGAAATTATGCTTTAGACCAGAATCATAATATATGTGAGGAATAACTTTTTGTTCTCCTTGTTTAGTTAAAATGTTAATATTGTCTTTTCATAAGATAATGACTTGGATATATGTTCCAACTATAACTTTAGTTTGGAATGACTTATCCAAACTAGAAAACAATTCTAAGTTTCTTTTCATGTGATTACTGCAACCTAAATATAGATACCATATGTCACAAGGATTTTCTTGAGCAACATTGCATTCAAATGGTGATACTATAGGTATTGCTTCAGCGTGCCATAAACATAGGATTGGAGGGAGTATTTGCATTGTGTGATTGATCTAGACTGTGCTTGTTCTGATTATACTATCTCTTCCTACACTCATATTATGCATAATGTCCATACTTTTTACAGTAATGGCACTGAATATTTGATTTATCCAATTTCTGATTACTTGGATGATTGTTATTTGGGCTTCGACTTCTTCTGCTAGTATTTCCAAGACTGTTACTGCGTCCACATCTAGAAAAAAAACTTATTTTTCCTCTAGAGTTATCTCTCCCCTTTCATCTTCTATGGCTTATAGATAACTACAGAGAAAATGCATTCTCTAATGACATATTTTACCTATTCAATATTTGTTCATAATTAATGAGGGAGGCTTGGAGCTAATCTAGACTAAACTAACTCAGATCTTTGTTCTCTTCGAAAGTCGCAATAAGCGTATCAAATTTAGGAGGAAAAATCCCAAGTTCCTTMTCAATAACCTTTCTATCCTCTATGGTTTCTCCATGAGACTTAATCTRATTTATTAGGCCAATAACATGGGTGTAAAATGAATSTACTGAATTTGTGTCTTTCATTGACAGAGTGTCAAAATCTCTTCTAAGAATTTGTAGTTTTGAAATCTTAASTTTGTCCATACCTTGATAATAAGTTTGTAATGTGTCCAATTCCTCCTTGGCTTGTTTTGTTGATGCGACTCTTGTGAGTATGATTTCATGCATGGATTGATGTATGTAAAACATTSTCTCTCTATTCTTCTTCCTTTGATCTTTCAAAGAATCATTCTCATCTTGTGTGAGTGAATTGTATGTTTCCTGATATGTTGGTTCCACATAGCCATTATAGACTATATCCCATACATATTGACCCGAAAATAACGCCTTCATGTTCAAGTACCACAACTCATAAATTTTCCCTGTGAAAGTAGGAGGTTTCAGATTTGAAGTAGAAGCCATATTTTTCACTTTTCAATAGAGTTGTTGCTCTTGAAAATTACTCTGATAAAACTTGCTTTGATCAACCTGCTCTGATAGAACCTTCTCTCATACCAAATCTCAGATCTACATTGTACAGAAAAACTCTGCGCAATGCAGTTGAAAAGATAGTCCAATGAAATTCTTCATCGTTGAACTCTCAGGACTTACCGCAGAATTCACAGAGTGCATGGTATACTGTGTGCTATGAAAATAACAGTTAGTAAAACAATTTCTTGTTGATGTTCTACTCTCAACACATCAACTAAGAACTTAATCTTGAGCATAAACAGAGAGAGTATATTTTTCAAAATATTTGAACAGTAAAAAACTCACAAATACTTCAACACACATATAACTAATATACTAAGAACATCGGCACTGCGTGCTATTACAAGACTATGTCGATCTTTGGCTCCAATGATTTTTGCAAACATTACGAAACCATAGCTTGTGCTCTCAGAATTCTTCGACTCCTTACATAGTTGTTGCTATTTGATAACTATCGACTTTGTTCTCTGTACCTCTCTGCATCTCGACTTCCTACATACTCAGACTTATAAATATAAAACTAAAACTTCTTGTAGAAGAAGATAACGGATTCAAACAAATAAGACAACAATAACTTCGACTCACTCTTATCTGCATAACACAACTCGATAAAGATAAAGATCGACTCATTACAGAATCTCTAGCTAACACTATTCCTTGCTAAAAGACTAAACGTCTTTTCTTTTTGTGACAGAGAGAGTCTGCATAAGCGTGAATCTCACCACTTGTAATTAATATCTCCAACAACATTTCTAGCATCCGACAACATTTCCAGCATCCGACAACTCTAGGTACTTGCTTGAGGTTACACAAGTGAATCCATGTTCAGTTAGTGATACAATCCTTAAGACAGGTCGTCTAGTTCTTTTTAGTGGGAAGCTACTAATTCTTTTTCCCCTCAAGCCATGGTGCTCTCATTCAACAATGGCACAATTATCAGAGTCATTTTTTCCCAGTTGGATGTTACCCTTCCTCGCTCCTTCTAGTAACCGTGGTTTCTATCTTTCTCCTCCAAATCATCAAGTAGATCTATCTTGTCCCCAAAATATTCCATGAGGTTTCGAAAGACACATTCTGAAGTTCTTTGCAAAGACACATTCCGAAGTTCTTTCCATGACATTTTGACTTGATTGAAAAGGGCGTTTCCTGGGCCTCTCCTTTATATACCTAAAACAAAGAAAATGGAGGCCCTCATACCACTCCGCAAAGATAAACCGTCTACTACGTTCTTAAGGATCGAATATAACCCTGGATGCTAGCAACCTTTTGGTCGTACTACTTTAATTGCTTGATATTTTTGTGCACGGGGGAGCTAAACCAAAGCCATAAACATAGACAAAGAAGGTAGAGAAAAAGGTAAAGGCAACGCAGGAGGTTTTTCAATTGGTTTGGAATATCTAAGCTAAGGAACTAACACTAGCGCAGACATAAGTTTTAGAGGCAAAGGCAAAGCTAACAGGTGGTGGATACTTGAGCTTGGCCTTCGGTCTTCCTCAAGGCTCTTGGTAGAAAGCGTTGAACAATGATTGGTGGATGGATGACCAAGGTTCGAGAGCTAGAAGGAGCCAGCTCAGAGACCACGAGGAAAGAGGCAAAGGCAAGAGAAGCAAGAATGGCAGCAGGAAAGGCCGCTAGAGCAGCAACAAAGGTGGAGGTAGTAGTAGCTATGGTAAGGGTAGAAGATCTATCTATTGAAGTAGCATGAAAAATTCCTCATTAAGGTAATATGACATCTTCTTCATCTGGCTCGAGAATAATCTTTTGTTTATCAGTGTTATACGAAGTACCTGAGTGGGCCTAATGGTTAAGAACATCTGTTTCCTCTTAAGAGGTCACAGGTTCAAATTCAGAGGGGGTAGGGTATGTATACCTTCCTAGACTTTACCAGTCAAATTACTAGAATTAATGGGCTTTTAAGCACATATGAACTTTTAATAAACAAGATTTCATATGTTTAGAATATTTTTAACAGTCACAATAAATAAATAAAACTGTGATTTAAAGCATTAGTCACAATAAATAAAAAAACTGTGATTTAAAGCATTAATTTCCTCGCATAACAAAACATATCAGTTAGTCATTAAAAATAATAATTAATGTGATTAGTGCAATAATTACAAATGCTATTATTAATAACCACTGTAAGTTTAGATTTTTACTATACACTTAGTTTTTTAGTGGCCTTGAATGGATGGCCCAAACATGTTTTTTTAAATTGTGCTTAGGCTTTTTTACGAAGTTTTAGGAAGTGTTCATGGGTGTGGAGCCCAACTCATCTTAGTTGCGTGGAAGCCTTCTTTACCAGGTGTAGTCGGCTCCCCTCCTCCATCCAGTGAGGCTGGATCTCGCCCTGAGCATGGATTTCCAATTGAAACTCTCCTGTGCACGGCCTCTGACCCCATTTTGTGTATATATATATATATATATTTGAAACTCTCCTGTGCACGGCCTCTGACCCCATTTTGTATATATATATGTCCAACAAATCTTTAAATTTTCTTGGTGATTATAATCATCATTTACTTATTTTCCTTTCCTATTTTTGTATATATTGAATTTAAGGTTTCGAATTTTCTGAAGGATGTCATGAAGGGTTTATGTAAATGGCCAATCTCTTCAGGGTTTATATCTTCTCAAAAATTTCATCAAGGGTTTATGTAAATGGCTAATCTCTTAAGAGTTTATGGAATGCAGTGATATCTTTGGCTTATACTTATTATGAGAATGTATTAAATTTTTTCATGAGATTCTTAAATCAGCTTTAAGATGACCTTGTTGCCTACCCTTAACCAGTGACGGATAGCTGGAAGCTATAAAGGAATAGGGTTTTAATTTTCTAAAATATCTCATTCAGAGTTTATGTATATGGCCAAACTTTGACTTTTATATATATATTATATATATATTCTGGAGATTAACATAGATTGATTGTTTGATTTAAAGGTTTTCTGATTTTCTAAGGAATTAAATAAATGATTTATTTTATTATTATAAAAGCTTAAAGAATTTCATTATAGAAATGTTCATAAGGAAATTATAAGAATTCAAAATTTTATTTAGGTATGTGATGTAAGTGGATACTTATTATTAATAATGCATATTTGATTTCAATACAGAGGAACAAGACTCAGACTGCCGAAAGACATTCTTGTTGACGATGCATACAACAGTTAGTCCTCACCAGATACATGTACATATTGTACATTACAGATACATGTACTTATTGTACATTATTAATTAATTATTGAATGATACAGTCAAGGTTATTTTTCAAAGTTATATGCAAGATATTTGTTTTTGGGATTGAAAGTACAACGAATACTGTGTTTAAAGATAACATTTAAATAAGTGTTTTTCATCAGGGAGTGTTAGGGGCTTCATTGATTCTTAGAAATTTGACAAAGAAAAATTTAATATTATAATGGTTAATGATTGGTTTATATATATGTTTTCATTGTTTTAATATTAACATAATTATATTATAAAAGTTGTTGATATATAAGAAATATGTAAGAAAAATAAAAAATAATGTTTATCAAAATATATCAACCACTTTTATAAAGTGATTGTATATGTGTTTTTTCTTAAGAAGTTATAAGTTCAAATCCAGATGGGGTAGGATATGTATATCTCCAAATTCAAATCTAAAGGGGGTTAGGTATGTGTACCTCCTTAGACTTTATCAGTCAAATCTGGGCAGAAGGGGTCCCTTGTCCCATAAACAAGGGATCTCATACACCAATTAAATATATAGCTTAGCCATGACCTTAAAAATAAATTATTATTATTATTATTATTATTACAAGTAAAAAATACAACAAACTCATATTGAAATTACAAACTACATGTGTAAAATCCCTACAAACGATCTCTTTGGCACCGTCCATGTATCTCATATTTCTCCTCAGTATGTAAAGAAACTTCGGCCGGCACCGTTCACAGGCTTACGCACCCTTATATATGCCCATCTATCCATCGTCTTTTCAATCATCTTACTCTCTCTTTATACTACTGAGAAGACCCCAGTTGCTAAAGATTACACGGTTTCGGGATTGAAACAGTACCTCTAAATATCATACACTAAATGTACCTCAATTTATGGGAGGAGGGGAGGAGGGAAACGATTTCATCATCTTCCCTACGTGGATTCAAACATTCTAGGTGGGTTACCAATGACATGCTATAGTTGCTTAAATAACTGTAGAGAGCCTAACTATCAATGTTCATTTAGGGCTGTTATTGTGCATAACACGTCTGTATACTCGGGTGCAATTAATCATTATATTCGTTGATATCCAAAATTATCTAATCATTATATTCATTGATTTCAAAAATTATGTAAAATTTGCATCAAAGTATCTGAAATTGACTTAAGATTGCATCGAAGTATCTAAAATTGACTTAAGGGGTGGAACTCAAGATTAATCATTATATTCGTTGATTTGTGCGGGTTTTAGGAAAATGCGCCAGATCTGGACAACTTTCACGTTTTTCCTTGTAGATTCTTATAATCATGATATTCATTGATTTCAAGATGTGAAGCTCAATATTAACCATGATATTCATTGATTTCTCGGGCCTGCAAGAAAATTGCACTCTGTGCACCACATCTGGACAACATTTTTTTTTCCTATGGAGTTTTTTCTACGTAATTTTTTCAAAATATTCTGTTGAAAATAGTATTATGTATTTTAAAAGTTCATCTTAAAGTCAGACTCTTAGGTAATAAGATGTTAGTGAGTTAAATAGTAAATATTTTTTTAGTACGGTAAATTTTGTATCTTAATTTAATATTTTATAAATTTTGATGATTCTTTACAAATCTCCGATCAATTCTTATGAATTTTATAAAACTATAAATCAAAATTTATATACATAGCTTACTCTTAACAGATTTTACTTAATATATTTATTTACAATTTAATTCTGATAAATTTCTCACTAATTAAAGTAGAAAAGTAATATGCCTAACAAAGAAGAGGTGAAGCTCGAGATTAATAATCACGTTCATTGATTTCTACGGTCCCCACGAAATTGCAATTTCTACACCAATGTTCGACAACATTCAGGTTTTTCCTTCGGATATTTTTAGAGAGGCACTTTGCCATGTTATGTTAAATTCCACACATATGACCACCTTTCCAATGGAAATTAAAGTATAATTACGATATCCTTCGTAGTTTATATTGTCATGATTATTGTAAAAATGTAAATCATGAGTATCTAGTATTTATCTTTGAATACTTCATCATAAATAGATGCACATAAGGAAGACGCGTCATTTTCATTTTTAATGTATTGTTTGGGTTGATAAAAGCATAAATCTTCTGTAAAAATTCTGATTTTTTCTGCCATCCTCACAAAAATATGAGACCTAGTTACTACTACATGGTCTTTCTTCACCAAATCTGCACCTAGTGACTTAAATCTGCATCAAATCATTATTTTTTGTTGTTTTAAATCCATTTTTAAATACAGAAATGAAATCAGAATGCTGAAAAATCTTTGAAGCACTTGGATTATAAAAAATAATCACTCAGAAATTATTGATCTAACTATTTCTCACCAGATTTTGAACAACTATACTCTAAAAATATGACCAGATAAAAACAATTTCTTAAAACTTTTAACCTACTAGATTTTAATATCATCCTTTATCACTATGTCATTTAGAATGTATCAATCTCCAACTCATTTCTCCAACTCCTTTTCTTTTAATTGATCCGATAGTTGAGAACAATCTTCCAATTTTTATTATTGATGTGTTTGTTTTAGTTAGTCAAACATTTCAATTGTGTTTTTTCTTCAATCATGCTAATTTATGTCACATTTTCATCAATACGTTTCTTCAACTTACCTAAAATACATAGGGATATCTTGTCATTTACAACCATAACTACTTTAGGAAATCATGCCCACATCATGGGAGTGGAAAATGCCTTGCAAAGCATGCCCTAAATGCAATGAATAAGAATAATATGAAAAGGCACAAGGATAAACCTTTTCTTGCATGAGATCTAGTATCTTTTCAAGGATATGAGAAGATCTTATCTTACATGAGATCTAGTCTCCTCCCAAGATTATGAAAACTTTTATGGGGAAAATATTGATGGAGATGGTTATAATAAAGCATGGATTAAAAAGGTACTACTTTTAAAAGACAATGACAAAATAAAATTACTAAACAATCCCTTTTCCTCCCCATCATTGAAATTCATACATATTTTCAAACCTTGGACTTCTGGACTTCAACTCCATGGTAATAATATTTACATTGCATTTTAGAGTTTTATTAGAAAGATTTTTTCTAACTTGTCCCACCTAGTTTGACTTACATCATATAAACCACGACAACATAATTGAAATCCATACATTTCACTAGTGAAACCTTAGACTCAACTCCATGTTAAAAATATTTACAATACATTTTACTTTTTTACAACAAATATTTATTCTAACTCAACATACATGCCTTTAATCCCACATAAACCACATCATATAATAAACATGATTTAATAAAGAATAATTTAAGAGATAGGATTTAAGTATTACATATTCAATTTAAAATTTCAATTTCTAATAATAAAAAGACCATCACTACAAGTAATGAATTTTGTTACACAGCTTAAACATTTGTTGAGAATACAAAAAGTTGAGAATACAAAAAAAAAAATGCTTTAAATTCCTTAGTGTCCTCTATCAAACTTACATAGAAAACCGGATACAACAATGCCTCTTGTATTCGGATACAACAATGCCTCTTAATAATACAAGAGCTTCCCCTCTCATTTCCTCAATCCACATGCACCCACTGTACATTCTCACATGCACCCACTTGAGATTTTATAATTCACTAATTTTATATTCTAGAAATAGAAATAGCAAACAACATATTGATTGTGAATAAATGGAAAGGAAAATGAGCGTCGAGAATCACATGACACATGGTGATATTGAGAATCAGATGACACATGGGAGGTTGTGCTACCACAAACACCCCTACTATAAATAGCCACCCTTCCATAAACGTTAGTCACCCATGCTGCATGATAATGCCATCACCAACCACTTACCAATATGCTTTATGAAATGACCTAATGAGTAACGACATTTACATCATTAAATCTGAGTGCCAGATATGAGATATTAGGAAGATGAAGAAGGATAAACGTGGAATATGTTTATCGAATTTGAATGGGCATTGCAGGATGAATTAAATGGATCAAAATTTCAAATAGAACATAGTCCCAATCAGTTACCCCTTGGACAATGCAGCTTGTATAATATTGTTTGATAATAAATTTATACTTATACAATTACTTTTTTCACAATTTTGAGTACACTTAAAATAATAATATGATATATTTTTATTTTTATTTTAATATATTGTTTAATATTAAATTTATATTTATATAGTTATATTTTTAACAATCTCTGAAGTTTAATAATCTAATATTTTTATTTGCAATAAACATTTAATATTAATATATACTTTCTTAATTAACTAATTTCTATACTCTAATAGTTGTACGGTGAAATCAAGAGGGCATGTTACGTTCTTTGACCAGAAGGGATGTTGCAAATGGCAAGTTGCAATTAGTCGTCAATCTAGGATAGGAAGAATATACAAGTGGTCCTTGATTAAGGTTCTATCAAGAGTTAAGTTAACCCTAAATTGAGAGTTAGAAAAAGTACTTTGATTGAGGGCTAAACCATTTGTGAAATGTTTTAATGTTTATTTAACCTTTATAAGGTGGTGGCAATATTATTTTTTCTCTTAATCCAGAGTAAAACTTAATTTAACAAAACCTCATTTCAACCTTTATAGAAATGTGGACCAACGATCACTCACCAAATAAGATTCGTTGCATCATAACCATCATGTTTATGGACGGTGATAGGTTTTTAAAAATTCAAGAATGTTTGAAATCTAATTTATGTTCAATAAACATACACCATTATATTGCTAGTTTTGTTTTTAACCATGTACTAACGACTAAAATTGTTG
>JZKD02S0383806.1:0-18447 GCA_000966675.3 Picea glauca
GAGAGATGTGGCTACTATGTGCATCTGTTTGAGTGGAATGATTACAATGAGGCTCCAGAGGAATTTTTAACATTACTCATGAATTCCAAAACCCTAGACATCCAAAAACCTAACCCTAGGAGATGAAACACCAAAAGTTATGTGGGCCTCGCTGGGTAAGTTGGTACCTCAACTTCCCGGGGTCGTAACTTTTGCATATGACCTCCGTTTTAGGCGAGTGATAGCCCGTTGGAAAGGTATTCTTTAGAAATACACATTATGACATCAAACTCTGACTCCGTCTACAATTTGACTGTGGAAAGACAAAAAAAACACTGTTTAGGGCCCCAAAACGACCCTAGAAGTACAAAAAGATGTGTTGACATGAAAACTTCCAAAATAAGCCAGTTGGATTAGGCAGGCGGCCACCAGTCTCCACCTAGAATATGTGTAGGGATTCATACAACCCTGGAAGTGTAGAACCCATGATTACAAAGAAGTTTAGAAGAACGTGTTGAACTAAAAACTGTCAAGAGGAGCTAGTTGGAATAGGTGGGTGGCCACCAATATCCACCTGGATCATAGAGCCATTGATTTCAAACTATGAGGGATGTAGGATCAGACAGAGTAGATCATCAGAGAATATCCATAAAAATTGAAGTTTATATATGTATTCTTTCTATCTCGACGACGACGATCGTTGACCTAGTGTCAAAGAGAGAATAGATCGACGATCATGATTTAGTAAGGGACATATTCGATGATTTTTATGCATCAAGGTGGTGTCAAGTGTTTTGTTACCCCGATGTTCTCGATATGAAGGAGATTAGATCAATGATTGATTATTAATTGAAGAGATGATCCGACGGTGGTTGAGTGTTGAGGTCCCAGGTGTCCAATAGGTCTGGTGGTCCCGATGAATATGTTTGTAGATCAATAGTGGCAATTAAATGGAGATTCATATCAGACGATGGTTGAGTATCGAGGACCAATGAATGAGATTGCATGCAATATAAGGAAATGAATATCGGAGCCAACCAATTGAGAATGATTTGTATGTGGACAGATGATTAAGGGTGTGAGCTCTATAAATAATGATGCTCTAATCAAGCTAAGGTGTGTGAAAGAAACCACAAAAGTGGTGAGCTCTGATGTTCTCAAGTGTGATAACGTGTGGTGTGGTGTGAGAAATATAGTGATGGAGTAAAATTGTTGAAGAAGGAGCTCTAAGGCTCACATGTATGAGGATACTAGAAAATGAAAGGAAGATAATGTAATTGTCTAAAAGTGTATATCAGTGTGTGGGAGAAGTGGATTGTGTGAAGAGAAGCACTGAGGTCTTGAGGTCTGAAGACATCAAACAGTGCAAGGAATATAAATAATAAGGTTACTTACTTCTGGGTGGTAGGGTGGTGCAGGGGAGAGGATTGGTGTCCTCATACTATTAACATGTTGGTGCCTGGAAAATCGGTGTTTGCTGATTGTAAGGGGGTTATTATAGAGGGGATTGGTTTCTATGTAGGTTGGTACCTGCAAAAAATTATTGTTGAGTTGGTGCTCAGTCAAGGAAATTAGTGTCTCCAGTAGGTTGGTGCCTGTAAGCATTGTAAAAGTAGGTTGGTTCCTACAAGATTTAATAAATATTTTTTTGTGGTTTTCTCCCTTATTGTGTTTCCATGTAAAATATCTTTGTACCGTGCCTTTGTGTTGATCTCTGTCGATATGGTTAATTTATTGCATTTCTTATGATTGATTTCGTAATAACCAGTTAAAGTGCTAAAAGGAAAATTGGTCAGAATTTATTCAAAATTGATTCACCCCCCCTTAGTATTGCAGTATAATCCAACAATTGGTATCAGAGTTGGTTCCTTCAGAACAATCTAACAATTTGAAGGTCAATCCCTACAAGACACATGGATAAGGAAGGTTTTTCTACAAACAAAGCTCCTTTCTTTGATGGATCAGATTATGCATTCTAGAGCATAAGAATAAAAACCTATCTAATGTCTCTTGGATTTGAAGTATGGAGTGTAGTTGAAAATGATTACACAACTCTAGATATCCCACCCGTACTCCCAACTGTTATAAGGCACAGTGACAACAACTCTAAATCCAAGAATGCAATTTTGTGTGGTTTGGAAAGATCAATGTTTTCCAAAGTCATGTAATGTGCCTCAACAAAAGAGATATGGGACAAATTACTGAAAATTTATGAAGGAGACGAGAAGGTTAAGAGAGGAAATTTACAAATCCATAAAATACAATTTGAGACTCTTAAGATGAATGAAGAGGAGGATATTGCAACTTATTTTCTCTGTATTGATGATATTGTCAAAACTGTCATAGGATTAGGTGAATATATTGAGGAAACCATCATTGTGCAAAAAAATATTAGAACACTTCCCTCAAGATTTAATCCTAAGATAGCTGCCATTGAGGAATCAAAGGACCTAAAAATGCTAACAATGGATGAGTTGCACATACTCCTCACTACTTATGAAATGAGGATAGAACATGATAAGCCAACAAAGATGGAAGCAACCTTTAATGCATCAAAGAAGACACAGATTGAAGAATACAATATGAGTGATAGATCAAACAACGAATTAAATGAGGAAGAATCCAACTTTGTCAAGAAGCTCAAAAGAGGATTAGGGAAACACAAAGGTAAGCTTCCCTTTATATGTTTTAATTGTGTAAAATTATGACACTTTGTTGCTAAATATCACTATAAGAATAAAAATAATGAAGAAGGTTCCAAAGGATATAGGAAGGGAAAGACTAAAAAGAAAATAAAGTTCTTAAAACAAAAGAAGAATTTATATACCAATGAGGAAAATAGGTCTTTCGATGACAGTGACAGTGAAAGAGACAAAATTGTATTTATGGGTACAAAAACACAAACATATGATCTAGAAAATGAAGACACATATTCAACAGAAGAAGACAATCCTCAAGTTGATGTAGAAGTAGACCTTGAAGCAGAACTCATTAGTTCCCTAGAAGAAATAGATAGACCCAAAGAAATGAATAGAAAGCAGAAAAAGGAATTGCAAAAATAAAAATAGGAGCAACATGATGTTGAAGAAACAGAGAAGACAATAATTGTCCTAAAGGTTCAAGTAGAAGAGGCAAAGAAAGTTGAAGAAGTTTTAAAAATCTCAACTAAAAGAAAAGGAAGATATCTGCATCAATCTAGAATTTGAAATAGTCTATCTAAGAAAGGAGTTGGAAAGATCACTGACCAATGTAAAGTTTGAGAAGAGCTCTACAGCCTTGAAATAAATTCTAAATTGTCAAAGATAACCATTTGACAAAACTGGTCTTGGTTACAATAAAAGGAGGGAAGTTGCTAATGAAAAAGCCTCAACCTGTTCAAAACAATCAAGTGAAGAAATAACCAAGAATTATGTTGATATACTTAGAAACTCTATCAAAGCTGAAGACAATAGGAAGAAAGAACAATATGTGCCACATAAGACGAATTCTCCTCACAAGGATGGAATATGGAAGACTATCCCATCAATATGGAATCACAGACTCAATAACCAAAATTATTTCTTTTGATATTGTTATTCTTGCAATGGCTTTGGTCACAAAAAAATAAATTTTAGAACAAATGTAAGAGGAAATTATATGAGGAACAACAACAAAGATACCCATGGATTCTCAAGGAGAAATTACAATTCATTTTTCCACTTGATGATCTATAACATCATATGTTATAACTACAATAAATTTGGGCATATAGAAAATTTCTACGGAAGTGATTTCAAGAAAAAATAGAGAGAGGAAGCCCCGATAATCATAAAAATAAATCAGGAACAAAAGAAGGAAAAATCTATGTTCGTTCAAGTTGTACTTCATGCACAAAAGAGTATGGATAAGTGGGTCATTAATAGTGGATGCTCTAGTCATATGACAGGGGATAGAACAAAGTTTATTACCTTGAATAAGAATGAAGGCAATGTCACCTTTGGAGACAATGGCAGTTCAAGGATAGTTGGAAAAGGTACTCTCAGTCTTGACAGTAGAAAATCTAAGGTTGGAATGGTCCTATGTGTTGAAAATATGAAACACAATCTTATCATTGTAATCTAGATGTATGATCAAGGAAACAATATTATTTTTAACTTTCAAGAATGTGAGATTAGAAAAGAAAATTCATGCAAGTTGGTTGCAAAAGCAATCAGAATCCCAAACAATGTGTACGTACTTGATGAAATCAATGGAGTAAAATGATTTATGGGCCAGATAGATGAAAGTTGGTTGTGTCATAAAAGAATGGGGCATATGAACTTTGACAACTTGCTAAATATCAATACCAAACAAGTATTACGAGATATGCCACAGATCACAAAACCCTCAAGCATTGTCTATAAGCAGTGCCATCATGGAAAAAAATCAAGGGTGATATTTAAGACAAAGGAATATGCAACATCCAAGCCATTGGAACTTGTGCATACATATATCTGTGGACCTGTTATAGCACGAGTTGTAGGTTGGAAAAATACTGGCCCAACCACAAGGCAAGTGATACAACTTGAGAATCCTACACCCAATTTCACCTTGATGTACGTCCCGCACTTCAAGGGTGACTAGGTCACTCTAGGGGCGATCTTTGTGACCCTAGGGGGATTGAGATGAAAATGAATATGGATGGAAGTGAAGACCATATAGGTCAAGTATAAGTGGAGTCAAAGATGGAAAGAGGTTCCTTGTAGGTCAAGTGATTGTTTCCCCACATGTATAATACTTCTCCGGGTGATTGTACCTGCCCGAGACACAAGAAAAGACACTTTGCAACAATATATGTTAGTTGGATCAACAAGTTAAGATTTATATCCCTAATTTGAAGCAATATATATAATAGTATGTATCAACAAGAAAATGATATTAAAATCTTCTCAATAAATGCTAAAGATCAAGTAGAAAGTGAAAGAGAAAAAATAGTGAATGACTAGCTAAACTCAAGATAAAAAACCAACACTCTTAACATAAAATATAAGGTTGTTGTAAACACTTGTCTGCAGAAAATTATATCAGCCTTATGGATGTAAAATTCAATTTATTACAACAAGAAAATCAGCCACTGAAATCTCCTCAAACCTTTCCAAAATGTGCATTGGACCAAAGAGAACAAGTGTGCAAACTTTGAGCAAGATCCAATGGTTGATAAGAGAGTTATTCACACAAGTAAGTTAGGGTTTCTATAGCCCTAATGGTTGAAGATGAATTTTTAAAAATAAATAAATAAGTAGCCCCTAGATGGGGATTCCCTATTGGCTATGAGGTGCCTAAGGCACAAAAAATACAATCCACTTTGCCAGAAGTAAAAATGACCGAAAATCACATTTCCCAATGCAATATTTTATTTCTCCATTGCAAAAAATCAATGACTAGTGCCTTTACTATTGGGTTAATGGAGTCAAAAGGAGCTTAGAGAAGCTACCTCCTTGGGGGTGTAATCCCTTTTACTTCCCAAGTAAAGTCGCTCTAAGCTAGCGTTTAAACTAAGAGGGTGTATGCCCTTATACTTCTCTTAGCAAAACCTTAATCAATGAATTGAAGAAAATAAAATGATGAAGGCTATGATGGGGGTGTATTCCCTTATACTTCCCACCTATCTCCTAGCACAACAATACTTGAACTTGAAAAATGATAGCATAATAGTAGAGAAACATACCAAGATCAAGAGAAATGCCAAGATAAATCACCATAAGAGATATAAAGCATCATCCAAAGCTAGCGCTAGACCTTCCTCCATAAACCATTCATAACATAGCCATAAACAAGTGCACAAGATATAAAATATCCAAGAGGGATGAAAATTTCATACCAAGTCTCTCAGAAGAGGGAGAGTTATATTTAAAATGAGATCTTATGATCTCTATTTATACTAAAAGTAGCTAATATAGTTTGTCCACAAAATAAGGAGTAAACCACAAGATTAGGGGTAAAAAACCATAATATTTCCCCCGTAACAAAGTAATATTAAACAATCCACTTAAAATTTCACTCTTTGCACAAATTAAACCCTAATTTAGGAGGACACCACCTCTTTAAGGGACGTTTTGCCACTTTGAGGAAGTCGTTGGTGTTGGAGAAGCATGGAAGGGCATCCAAAGGCCATGTGTCAAGCATCTAGGCACTCATATCACGGTGAATACATTCTTATCCTCAAAACATCCATGTGTCAAATAGTGGCACCTCACCACCATGCCCTAGCCCCCAAGTTCATGACGTCAAGATCAATAGTGGGACGTTTTTTCCCTCCTAGGAAAATCATTTGGCAAGCAAGGGGTGGGCTAGGTTTTCCAATTCATCATCAAGGAAATCCAAGTTTGATCTCTCTCATATGGCATGCGGGCCCCTGACATCCAACTTGCAGGCTTGTAGCCACATGGAAGCCCAAGCTAGGCTTGTTCTCCCAAAACTCTCCACCAGCTATGTCCTGCAAAGACAAATGAACATGCCCTCCAAGGATATCAAGTCATAACATCATGATAAGTTAATCCAATCAATAAATAATCCATCCAAGCATGTGCATCAAAGATCACCATATCAAACAATTAATAACTCAAAGACACTATGCGACTTGTCAAGCTTAAATAAGGGAGGGTTGACGAGGTGTTCTATTGGGTAGATCTTGCCCTAGGTCAAGGAGAGATTCCAAGAGGTTCCTCTCTAAGCCATGTAAAGTGTATGAGGTGGATGGGGTCAAGACTCAATGGACATAGGGATAATGACCTGCAAGGGGTTGTAGTGTCTCATTCATGGGTGCCTTTTTATAGGGTGTGTGGTACCTTCGTTCACAATGCACTTTTTCCAAGCCCATGATTTTCCGTTTATCTTTCTTTCTTTATATTTTCTTTCATAATATCATAAGGAGAGATTGAAGGTCACTGCCCTAGTGTGGTGATTAGGTGATGGAAATATCACCCATAAATACCTAATGGAAATGAGAAGGATGGCTCATGATAAGACCCCCTTTCTCTCAGCCATACAACTGAGATCCATTGATCCGATTTGGTGACAAGATGATGACAATGCCATACCAATAGATATCCATGGATGCAATAGGTCGACTCGTGATGAGACCGCCTATCCTTCAACTAACCTTTCAAGCATTTCATTATTATCTTGTGGGTACCCTTTATTCAAAGATAATCATTTCATTGCTTTCTTGGGTGATCCATGGGTGAAGCATATAGAAGGTTTATATAAGTCTTTTATCTTTTACCCAACACCAACCCCTATGGGCCTTTATCCCCTTCTTCCCATAGAATGAGGGACAACCCCTTCTTGGGTCAATATACCCTAAAATTCCAAGAGAAAAGGAAATGGAGGGGAATAATGATGGAAAGTGGTAAGTATGGTTGTAAGGGAGTTCCCAACAACAAACCCATCCCCAAGGAAAATCACTTACTAAGGTGAAATTTCAAACACCAAAGTGAAGCAGGGAAAAAGGCATAATGTCCAAGCACATATAATGAAATATAGATAAATCTAAGATACAACATAATCAAATGGCTTAAATATTGAAATGATGCTCACCATAATACTGATTTGTACCTCATGGAGAAAGGCTCACTTCCTTTCGGAAGCCAGATGGTGTGGTGGATACCATCTACAAACCTATGACCATCTATGGTGGTGAGTGGGTTTTCCATATCTACAAAGGGTATTGCTGGTCATGTAGTCTCTCGACCCTTCATATCTGCAACCTAAGGGCCTTGAGACATAATATCCTTAGTTATCCACAAAATGGGGATAACATCTGGCTCTTACTTGGGGACATGTGCTCTTCGTAGAGTGCATGAGAACCACAACATCTCCTGGTAGACATGTGTCTGCAAGGAAACATCAAACTGTCAAGTGAAGGATGGCCTACTCATCCTTGTTCGCATATGATCATAATCAAAACCAACTAAGATAGAAAAAGAAAATTTTGACATTTTTTCAAAAATTCTTAACTAAGCATGAAATCAATTATGCAAGTAAATAAAAATGAAAATGAGATGCATATAAACTAACATGAGCAATCAAGATGAAAATGTAGGGAAAACAAGATGAATTACCTACTTACCTGGGGCCTTGGGGCCTTGAAGATCACATGTTGGATGATGTCAGGTGAATTCATACAACCAGTGCAACCTTTTGATCATTTCATCAAAGTATCTGCCCCTGTGCTTAATCATGTAATACAACAAAGATAGTTTAAGCACATAATAATCACGAGTATAAACATATATGTAATCATTCATGAAATAAAACTCATGAAGATGGGTGGGAGGGAGGAAATCCTGTTGTAAAGAGAATCCCCATCAGCCCGATCATCCTGCCTGAAAGTGTAGCCACAAGATAGATCAATCCATATTTGAAGGGGGATACTATATGTAGATGAAGGATCATCTTAATCCACTCACAAAGACTCTCTGATTGTTGAGGACTGAGATAAGACACGATATTAAAAGAATACTGCATGGTCTCTTGGAGAAGAGGGTAAGAGGTAAGGAACTGTCTCAGGTGTATAAAAACGCCACCTCTTCCCCTGTGAATATCCATGGAAATATCCAAGATAAAAATACTTCCGCTTTGAAGAATGAACCTATGACTTCTCTGAGATGGCCATAACCTGGTATTCCTCAAAATATGAGCACAATAGTTGGAAGTCCTCATAAAATAAATCCGCATCCTCAAAAGGGTATGTACCAAAGGATGACTGAAGATCACTATGAGTATGTTATGACAAGTCATCCTCGAAGGGGTGGAACAAATCTATAAACATATCATCACCAGGTGGACAAATATATGAATCATATACATATGAGGACCACTCCTCTGATGATGACACCCCCTTTGCCTAAGAGCTACCCTGAATGTCATAAATGAGGTCTCTATCAGATTTTAACTAATATCCCATCTATGTCTTCAAGTGTGTATGAAAGTGCTTATAGGCTCATCAACCATATCAAAAGGTACTTTCACAAGACCATCAGTATGACTGAGAATGACCATCTTTTCATCTTTGTATGCAGGAGGAGTAGAGGCATGGACTTCTTTAACTGGACCTTCAGATTCTTCATCATCGAGACTGATCACTTCTTCAACATTAGGAGGTAAACAAGGTTGGACAACCTCTCCTTTATCAAGTGGGATCAAATATAGCAATGCCTCAATATGTTGTGCTTTATCATAATTCTTCTTTCTTTTTATAGACAAGCCCCTCCATCGTATCTTCATCATAAGAGGCTTGATTCTAAGTGCATAGGTCTTTGCTTGATTTTCTTCAAGGGGATATGTCATATCTAAGGTTTCCTCCGATACTTCTTCACTTTCAAGGTCATGGAATAAATCATCATCAAGTTCTTCAAAAGGGTCACAAATCATTGCATTCTCTTCTTGATGAATTTCTTCATATCTCTATTCTTTGAATACTTCTTCATCATCAAGGGAAGGAAATAATTCTCTTATGTGATTCATCATTTCCCCAACATCTTTATTGGTAGCCTTTTCCTTTTCCATCTGTAAAAGTTCCTTCTTCGAGGCATAATAATTTTTGGATGGGGGTTCATCCCATGGTACCATATTTCCATTGACTGAAAGGACACCTCAATGGAGTCTCCAGATGAGATCAAGACTCATCAAAGGATGGAAAGGGGGAAAGAGGGAAAGGAAGGGTTCTGGGAAGGTGGAGTCACCAGATGAGTTTCAAAATGACTTCATCAAGAAAGGTGGAAAGGGAAAGTTTCTCAGGTGGAGTCACCAAGTAAGCTAAGGGAAAGGATTTGGGATAGCTTACCAAAGTGTCATTAGGATACAAAGAGGATTCAAAATCCTCCCCAACAATGATGCCAAAATGTTATAGTGCAATTTTTAGGTTGGAAAAATCGCGACCCAACCATGAAACAAGTGATACAACTTGGGAATCCTACACCCAATGTCACCTTGATGTAGGTCCTGCACTTCAAGGGTGACTAGGTCACTCTAGGGAGGCGATCTCGGTGACCCTAGGGGGATTGAGATGAAAATGAATATGGATGTAAGTGAATCCCCTATAGGTAAATTCTAAGTGGAGTGAAAGGTGGAAAGAGGTGCCTTGTAAGTGAAGTGATTGTTTCCCCACATGTATAATACTTCTTCGGGTGATTGTACCTGCCCGAGACACAAGAAAAGACACTTTGCAACAATATATGTTAGCTGGATAATCAAGTTAATATTTTTCCCTAATTTGCAGAAATATATAACAATATATATCAGCAATAAAATGATATGAAAATATGCTCAATAAATTCTAAATATCAAGTAGAAAATGCAAGAGAAAAACTAGTGAATGACTAGCTAAACTCAATATAAAAAACCAACACTTTTAGCATAAAATATAAGGTTGTTGTAAACACTTGTCTGTAGAAAATTATATCATCCTTATGGCTGTAACATTCAACGTATTACATCAAGAAATTCAGCCACTAAAATCTCCTCAAACTTTTCCAAAAAGTGCGTTGGACCAAAGAGAACAAATGTGCAAACTTTGAACAAAATCCAATGGTTGATAAGAGAGTTATTCATGCAAGTAAGTTAGGGTTTCTGCAGCCCTAATGGATGAATATTCAATTTTTTAATAGAATCAATAAGTATCCCCTATATGGGGACTCCCTAGTGGCTGTGAGGTGCCCAAGGCACAAGGAATACAATCCACTTTGCAAGAAGTAAAAATGATCGAAAATCATGTTTCCCAATGCAATATTTTATTTCTCCAATGCAACAAATCAATGACTAGTGTCTTTACTATTGGGTTAATGGAGTCACAATAATCTTAGAGAATCTACCTCCTTGGGGGTGTAATCCCTTTTAATCCCCAAGGCAAGTTTCTCTAATCTTGGTTTTAAGCTAAGATGGTGTCTTCCCTTATACTTCTCTTAGCAAACCCTTAATCAATGAGATGAAGCAAATAAAATGATGAAGGATATGGTGGGGGTGTATGCCCATATACTTCCCACCTATCTCCTATCACAACAATACTTGAACTTCAAAAATGATAGCATAATAGTAGAAAACCATACCAAGATCAAGAGAAATGCCAAGATAAATCACCACAAGAGCTAGAAAGAATCATCCAAAGCTAGCACTGGACCTTCCTCCATAAACCATTCATAAAATACCCATAAACAAGTGCACAATATCTAAAAGAGCCAAGAGGAATGAAAATTTCAGACCAAGTCTCTCAGAAGAGGGAGAGTTATATTTAAAATGAGATCTTATGATCTCTATGTACACTAAAAATAGCTAATATAGTTTGTCCACAAAATAAGGAGTAAACCACAATATTAGGGGTCAAAAACCCTAATATTCCCCCCTTACCAAAGTAATATTAAACAATTCACTTAAAATTTCACTTTTTGCACAAATTAAACCCTAATTTAGGAGGACGTCACCCCTTCAGGGGCATTTTTCCACTTTGAGGAAGTCGCTGGTGTTGGAGAAGCATTAATGGGCTACAAAGGCCATGTGCCAAGCATCTAGGAACTCATATCATAGTGAATACCTTTTTCTCCTCAAAACATCCATGTTTCAAAGAGTGGCACCTCACCACCATGCCCTAGCCCCCAAGTTCATGACGTCAAGCTCAAAAGTGGAACGTTTTTCCCCTCTCGAGAAAATCGTTTGGCAAGCAAGGAATGGGCCAGGTTGTCCAATTCATCATCAAGGTTGTCCAATTTTCATATCTCTCATATAGTCCGTGGTCCCCTGGCATCCAACCTATGGGATTGTAGCCCCATGGAAGCCCAAGCTAGGCTTGTTCTCCCAAAACTGTCCACCAGCTAGGTCTTGGAAATACAAATGAACATGCCCTTCAAGGATATCAAGTCATAACATCATGATAATTTAATCCAATCAATAAATAATCCATCCAATCATGTGCATCAAAGATCACCATATCAAACAATTAACAACTCAAAGACACTATGTGACTTGTCATGCTTAAATATGGGAGGGTTAACGAGGTGTCCTATTGGGTAGATCTTGCCCTAGGTCAAGGAGAGCTTCCAAGAGGTCCCTCTCTAATCCATGTAAAGTGTGTAAGGTGGATGGGGTCAATAATCAATGGGAATAGGGCTCATGAACTACAAGGGGTCGTAGTATCTCATTCATGGGTGCCTTTGTAGAGGGTGAGTGGTACCTTCGTCCGCATTGCACTTTTTCCAATCCCATCAATTTCCTTTTATCTTTTGTTCTTTATATTTTATTTCATAATAACATAAGGAGAGATTGAAGGTCACTACCTTGGCGTGGTGACCATTTGATGGCAATGTCACCCACAAAGACCTAATGGAAATGAGAAGGTTGGATTGTGATGAGACCCCCTTTCTCTTAGCCATGCAACTAAGATCCATTGCCCTGGCTTGGTGACTAGATGATGACAATGTTATACCACTAGATATCCATGGACATGATAGTTCGGCTCATGATGAGACCTCTTATCCTTCAACTAACCTTCCAAGAATTTATTTATTATATTATGGGTCCCCTTTATTCAAAGATAATTGTTTCATTGTTTTTTTGGGTGATCCCTGGGCGAAGCATCTAGAAGGTTTATAAAAGGCTTTTATATTTTACCAAACACCAACCCCTCTCAGCCTTTATCCCCTTCTTCCCATATAATGAGGGACAACCCCTTCTTGGGTCAATATACCCTAAAATCCCAAGAGAAAAGGAAATGGAGGGGAATAGTGATGTAAAGTGGTAAGTATGGTTGGGAACAGTACGCTGGCTCATTAAGGGAGTTCCCAGTAGCAAACCCATCCCCAAGGAAAACCACTTACTAGGGCACAATGTTAACCACCAAGGTGAAGCAGGGAAAAAGGCATAATGTCCAAGCACATATCATGAAATCTAGAGMAATCTAAGATACAACATAATCAAATGGATTAAATATTGAAATGATGYTCACCATAATATTGACTTGTACCWCATGGAGCAAGGCCCACTKCSTTACGGAAGCCAATTGGTGTGGTGGATGCCATCTACAAATCTATGACCATTTGTGGTGGTSAGTGGGTTTTCCATCTKTGCAAAGGGTATTGTTGCTCATGTAGTCTCTTGACACTCCATATTTGGAACCTGAGGGCCTCAAGACATAATCTCCATAGTTATCCACAAAATGGGGATAAAAGGACCAACAAGAACAAAGAGTTTGCAGGGAGAAAGCTACTTCATGTTGCTCATTGATGACTATACAATAATGACTTGGTCACATTTCTCAAAAACAAATCTGAGGCATTTGACAAATTTAAAGTATTCAAAGCCTTAGTTGAGAATGAGACATATCTAAAAATCAAATTCTTAAGATAAGATAATGGAGGTGAATTCACATCCAACGAGTTTCAAGAATTTCGTGAAACACATCAAATTAAAGGACAATATGCAGCTACAAGAACTCCTCAACAAAATGGATTAGTTGAAAGGAAAAACAAACATGTACAAGAAATTGCTAGAACGATGTTAAATGAGGCAAGATTATTAAACAATTTTTGGAGAGAATCTATTTATAATGTTGTCTACATTTTAAATAGAGGACAAATCAGAGTCAACAGTGAAAATACACCCYGTGACTTGTRGAAAGATCGACCAACATCTGTCAAACACTTSAAAATMTTTGGAAGCAAATGTTACATAAAACGAGATGATGGGGATATAGGAAAATTTGACTCAAGAATAATGAAGGAATTTTTCTTGGTTATTACTCAAGAAGCGAAGCCTATAGATGTTTSAAAAAAAGACAACAGAAGATTGTTGAAAGCATAAATGTAATAATAGAGGAAGAAAGACCACACAAGAAACACTTAGAAGAAGAAGAAATAGATCACAACAAGGAGGAGGAATAATAATATGAAGAAGAGAGACAAGAAAATAAAGAATACAAAGAAGAAGAAACAAAATGACAAGATACACAAACACCATCAAGGTTTATATAGAAAAATCATCCAGAAAACCTAATTCTTGGTAATAAAAATGTTGGGACTCAAACTAGAAGAAAACTAGAAAGCATCTTTGAACAGATGAATCTTTCTTTACTGTCCAAAATATAGCCTAAATTATTTGCAAAATATAGTAATGATCAACATTGGGTAAATGCTATGGAAGAAGAGTTAAACCAGATTGAGAAAAATTAGACATGAGAACTTGTCCTGAGACCCAAAGATAAAAATGTGATTGGTACAAAATGGGTATTCATAAATAAGGCAATTGAAGATGGAAAAGTAATAATAAATAAAGAAAGACTGGTCTATGAAGGCCATGCTCAAGTGGAAGGTATTGAATTTGAAGAAACCTTAGCTCTTGTTGCAAGACTAAAATCCATTAGAATGTTTTTGGCATTTGCAAGCTTCAATAATTTTAAAGTGTATCAGATGGATGTCAAGTCAACATTATTGAATGGATATTTAGAAGCAGGGATGATTTTAGGGGCTAAATTTCTCTCATGGGATAATTTTCCATCGGTTTTCCCAAAAAATGATTCATTGTTCTAAAAAGGATTCACCCAAAATCTAAAGAATAAAATTATTTTACCTTAAAAATTGCCAAATATTTTATACAAAATATATAAAATCCTTACAAATTTGAATATTTTACAAAAGTATCACCAAACATTTTATATGAGGGATTAATAACATTCACCAAGGTTTATACATTTTAAAAATAAATTTCTATCCTTAAAATCATCCATGTTTAGAAGAAGTATACATATAACATCCTGAGGAATTCTTACTGTCAAAAAATGAAGATTATGTTTGTAGATTGAAGAAATCCATTTATGGATTAAAGCAAGGTATTCAAGACTTGACAAGTACTTGCAACAATAATATTTCAAAAGAGGAACTATATATAGTATTTTGTACATCAAAATAGACAATGCATAAATTTTAATCATCATCGTTTATGTGGATGATATCATTTTCGGAAGTAATGCTAATAAAATGAGCCAAAAATTTGCAGAAGAAATGCAAAAGGAATTTGAGATGTCCATGCTTGGAGAATTGTCATTCTTTTTGGGATTGCAGATTACTCGAACCAACAAAGGTATATTCATTTCTCTGACCAAATATGTCAAAGACATGTTGAACAAGTTTGAAATGGAATATTGTAAACCTATCAACACACCCATGGTCACTGCTTGCAAGCTAAGCAAAGAATATGAATAAAAGGAAGCTAATAAAACTCTATATAGATCAATGATAGGGAACCTACTTTACGTGACAACTTCAAGGCAAGATATAATGAAGGAAGTAGGGTTAGTTGGAAGATCTCAAACTGCACCTAAGGAAACATATGTACATGTAGTCAAAATAATATTCAGATATTTGAAAGGAACGTTGGAATTTGGTTTGTGGTATCCCACAAGTAAATACTTCACTCTGACAACGTACATAGACACAGTTTGCGTAGGAAGTGTGGATGGAAGAAAGAACACCAATGGTGGGGCATTCTTTCTGGGCAATAGCTTAGTGTACTGGTTCAACAAGAAGCAATTGTCAATCTCTCTATCTACAACAGAAGCATAATACATTACAACAACAACTTGTTGTACACAAGTGCTTTGGATGAAACAAACACTGAAAGATATTCATGTAGAGTATAATCAATCAATATCAATTCTCTATGAAAATACTAGTGCAATAAATATTTTCAAGGATCCTTTCATGCATTCAAAGACAAAACACATTCAAATCAAGTATCATTTCTTAAGAGAACAAGTCACATAACAAAATGTCAAGCTTGAATATATTGGCACAAAGGAACAAGTCACTGACATTTTCACAAAGTCTCTTCCTAGGAAAACAATTGAGTATCTCAGACAGAAGTTGGGGTGGTCCCCATGCTAGCCACTCACTGAAGCACTACAAGAGGTGCACCATCTTAGGGGGAGATGAAGAAGAAAAAGAAGGTTGTTGGTTGCATAACAGAGAATAAGGAGTACAATGTAAGGGGGAGACAATCCCTTTTCCATTGATGTCAAATGGGGACAGTACAGAGAAATGGTGATATTTACAGAAAAGGGAGACTTGCATGAAGCAATGAGATATAGTTCAGTTTTAGATTGTGTTTCCATCAATGACAAAGGGGGAGTTTGCTGGAAAATGGTTGTCATTGATATCAAAGGTAGATAGGATTGTGAAATCTAAGAATGTAATTGATACCACATGAAAGCTGAGAATGACTATTGATAATTAATGCCTCCACGTGTTGTGTTAACAAGTTTCTGCATATCTACCATGTGTGATTAATAGGTCCAAGGATCAAACTAGAACCAAAAAATGATAGGGGGAGACTTTGAGAATTGAACCAAACAAATGGAATATAATGATCTATATTTTATGAGTAGAAAGGCATGAATAGAGATTATTAACAGGTGCTTAACACAAAATAACAGAGCTATGGTAAAACTGGTTTTCTATTCAATAACAAAATAAGCTAAAACTGTAAAATGCAGCGGAAATAAGCTTGCTGGAATGGTGGTGGCTTATCTCTGAGAAGAGATGTGATGACAACGCGCATTCACAAGAATAAGGTTACAATGAGGCTCTAAAGGCCTTTTTACAATAATCAAGAATGCCAAAAACCCTTGAAATCCAAAAACCTAACCCTAGGAGACGAAGCGCCAAAAGTCATGTGGGCCCCGTTTGGGTAAGTCGGTACATCAACTTCCCAGGGTCGTAACGTTTGCATACGATCTCCGTTTTAGGCGTGTGATATCCCATTGGAAAGGTATCGTCGAGGAGATTCATTTTGGGGGATAAATTATGCATTTAGATATAATTTAGGATATATATCATGGAATACCTTCATTTAGGCCCTCAAAATGGCCCTGAAACTTAAAATTGCTAAAAACAGTAAATTGCCAAAATTGTCAAAAAACTGTTTTGAGCTAGTTGGAAAAGGTGGGTGGCCACCGATATACATATGGATCAATCCTCCATCCTTAGGAAGCAATCATCTCCATTGCATTGAGTTCCCCCATCAGATGAGGAAATTTCTGCTGAATTTGGCCCCGAAATTTCTGCTGAATTTGGCCCCGGAATTTCTGCTGAATTTGGCCCCGGGTGAGCCACTTGGCTTGGTGCAAGAGCTGCCCTGCTTTTACGACTCGATAAAGATGGATCCTTTGTTGTCAAGTGCCCTTGATTTTTCTATCCACAATATGATCATTAGATTCCTGTTGTATGCAGTCGGGGTTGAGCTCTGTTGGTGCCAACTGTTCTGCTACTTCTGAGGTGTCCAATAATGGTGGGAAATGAGGGCGAAGGAGATCCATGTTGAGCACTGGGTGCAGGCCAAGGAAAGGAGGAACGTTGAGCTCAAAAGAATTATCCCCCATGACCTTGGTGATAGTGTATGGCCCATAACAGAGTGGACAAATCTTCCAATGGGGTCCTGTAAGGCGTTCTTTCTGCAAGTGAAACCAATTTTTTTCGCCCACCTGAAACTTATGCGACACTCGATGTTGATCATGGCATTGTTTGTACTTGTCATTGGACTTCTATAGGATATCCTAAACCTGTTGGAAGATGTGATGGATCCCCTCAATGAACCGGGTGGCTTTGTCATCTTCAGTTGGAGCAGGAGATGAGTCAGTCGAGGTGATCGTAAGGGGAAGTGCAACATCTATGGGACCTAATGGTTGGAATCCCAACCCCACTTGAAAGGGGCTGTGGCCAGTTGAGCTATGCAGGGCTCGATTGTAGCTATCTTGGACATAGAGAAGGCTCTCATCCCATGTGCGAGGGTGATTTGAATTATACATGCGAAGGATATGCACAATCATTCGATTTACAATCTTGGTTTGGCCATCTGTCTAGGGGTGGAAGGCCATGGATTTGGTGAGCTTGGTGTCCAGCAGTGACCAGAGGCTCGACTAGAATGTGCTGAAAAATTGACTATACTGATCTGAGACAATGGTTTGTGGGATTCCAAAATTTTCCTAGACTCGTTCAAAGAAGAGCTTGGTAGTGGCCTCTGCTGTGATGCTCTTCTTGCAGGCAACTAGAATCACCATTTTAGAAAAGCCATCAACAACCACAAAAACACAGTCATTTCCCCACTTGGTGTATGGGAGGCCCGACATGTAGTCCATTGAGATGGATTCCCATGGCCTATTAGGATTAGGAAGAGGGGTGTACATGCCCTATTTCTTAGTGGTCAGTTTGGCAATAACACAGGTAGTGCAGGACCTGATATACTTGCTGACCTCCTATTGAAGTTTCGGCCAGTAGAAATGTTTCTGTAGAATCGCCACTATATTTTAGACACTGAAGTGTCCTGCCACCCGACTATAGTGGGCTTCCCAGATCAACTTCGTTCGCTCACTTGATGGAACACAGATATGGCCCAGACGACACAACAACCCATCCTAAAGATGGAAATTATCGACAACTGCGTTTGCACCCAACATTTGGTAGGTGGTGG
>JZKD02S0383817.1:7322-26302 GCA_000966675.3 Picea glauca
TAAATAGAAAGAGCCCCCCATCGAGGTGACAGTGGGTGGGGAAGCTCCTGTTACGCCGGTTTCAAGCCCCGACTCAAGCCCTTGGAACTATCCTACAAACCGTGCGATAACAGGCCACAAGACAAGTGGGATGTGAGAGCTAACGGAGAGGCGCACCTCATGAAGGAGGGGCCTACCACTCAAATTAAATTGAGTATTAACTCTCACGTGGGTAAGGGGGATGTATTCCTTAGTGGGAATAAATTAAATGAGAGTAATAAATTAAAAGTGGGTTTAAATGGTAGGTAATGGTTAGGAATAGGTTAGGTGGGTTAGGTGGGGTCTCTCTCTCACTAACTGTCACATTAACTTTACCTTATTTGACTAATTATTACAAAATTGACACTTTCCCATGTCCTGGGTTTAACAATTAAAATTGTTGTTATCCGACTAAAACTCCTAAGTGGACAAAACCCTAACAAAACTTGTCTGACTGAGTTGAAACTTGGTCCAAGGGTGTAGGGGGTCTCATTATCTTTCTTTTGAGTACAAATACCCCTATCAAAAGCCCAGAGACCTAAGTTTTACATTAATTATCTAGAATTAATTAATTAATTAATTTAATTCCCAACCTTAGGAAAAATAAATTAATTAAAAAAAACCTCTCTATACTAGACTAAAAATCACGAAATTTTGCGTGCTATCTTACATGGTCATTTACAACGTTCCTAAACACTAGCTACCTAAGAATGATTTCATTAAAACACCTTTCACCACTTTGGAGGATTTATTGCTAGTGGGAGTGAAAAACTCAAGGGAGATTAATAACGCTGGTTAGGTCAAATCAACCTCCTGAGGATTAAAAACACTTTGTGAAAGGAACTCTCCTAATGAAGAAATCCTAAGGCAACTGACCTAACTATGATCCATGTAGACCTATTACAATACTAACCCACGTAGGGTTGCGGGAATCCCGCTTACAAAACTATGTGCTGGAGCAAAAAAAAAACCCTGTAGAACCAAATAGTCTTCGACATGTTTGCATCTGATGATGCATATCTTCATGGTACATGGAGTTGACCCCCTAGTTGAATAGGCGGTCAACAAACCTTATTCTACTTGTTAAGAACTATATTTTGAGGATTTATTTGCTAATTTTAATAGCTGATTTCTTACTTCTGTTACAGAATATACTTTGCTGATATAACATTGTCAATTGTTGCAATTTCATTACAATAGCTCTTTTCACTTGATAGCTAGTGTTCTGGGAATCATTTTTGCATTTGTTGAACTTGATAATTTCTTAGAAACATTGGAATGCTTCACACATAATCAATTGATCAATTATCTCATCTCACCCTTACTTTCACTCTTGACCTAGCCTATCCCATCAAGTGACCAAGATAGGGGGCAGGATCCCTTGAGGTCACAAGGGAAGCCTCCCTTGTGTTGGATCCTCATCCATCACTAAAATGAGGGAAATACTTGCCTAGGTGACAGTGGAAATTACTCCCAATTGTTACGCAAATTTAGCATCTTGTGAAAGCTTTGCACAAGTGCCAAATCCTGTGATAACAGTACCAAGCTTTAAAAAGCATGTTGCCATTGGACTTTCAAACCCCCCACCCTTAGAAATATAATACAGAAGCTCAAATGTGAAACAAATACCTTTCCAAAGATCAAATGGATATGGCCATAGACTGCCTGCATGCTTTCCTTGAGAATGCATTTTCGCAAGTTTTAACATTTTTTGGATTGGGATGTGGACTAGCATTGGGGCTGGTCCTTGTTGCTTCTTTCTTCTGCACGACCATTTCTCCTCCATTTTCGTCAATGTATAATATATATGGATTGGTGGAGTACATCCCATTTTAGTCCCGTTCTGTAAAAACTCAATAGGAATTTGAATTTGCCAATCTTCAATTCCAACCTTCTACAATCCAATCCCAATACCAAATCAATCCAGAGTTGGTTTGGATCTCAGTTGGAGCTTATATTACCAAATAGTCCATTATAGAAATGAAATTTGACATCTCTTGTTGATCTCTACCCACCAAAATAGAAGGGTTTTCATGCTTCAAGCCAAAACTGTGAAGAATATGTTTTGGGGTTTTAAATTTCTGTGTGTTTTTAATTTTTAAATTTTTAATTTGGATTTTTTTTTTCATGAGAAACGACCTTGTTTCTCGAAGAAACTGAAACCATTTCTTGAGGAACAAGCTTCATAAACAACCCGATTCTGGAGAAATTGTTTTCTTCCCCTGAAACAAGATCGGCCATAGAAAATGATGTTTTCTATCACATTATGTTTCTAAGTCATTTTTTGATAGAAAATATGGCTTCCGTTCCATTTCTGGTAATGTAGGCTTAATCTAGATAATCACTACCACCTTGATGCATGATAATCCATTAATAGCTTAGCCTGGGTAATCACTACCACCCCAGGCACAAGAATTCGATGACAGTGTTTCCTAAATAATCACTACCACCCGAGAACAAGAATCCTACATTAGCTTAGATTGGATAATCACTACCACCTCGAAACATGAGAATCCAATGATAAGAACTATCATCCATTGATAGATTAAACTAGATAATCACTATTATAGGGAGGCATGGGAATCCAATGATAGCTTAGCCTAGACAATCACTACCATGCGCAAGCACAAGAATCCAAAGTAGATTATTCTAGATAATCACTACCTCACTATTACTAGGAGGCACAAGAATCCAATGATAGATTTAGCCTAGATAATCACTACCATCTCGAGGCATGAGAATCCTAAGTTAGATTACCCTCACTACCATACTAAGCATGAGAATCCAACATTAGCCTAGCCTAAACAATCACTGCCACCTTGGTCCATGGGAATCCAAATTTAGTTTTTCCTAAATAATCACTACCAAATTAGGCATAAGAATCCAATATTATCTTAGCCAAGATAATCACTACCACCCCAAGGCATGAGAATCCAATGATAGCTTTATCCCAAATAATGACTACCACCCCAAGGCACGAGAATACAATGGTATCTTAGCTTAAATAATCACTACCACTTGAGGCATGAGAATCCAATGGTAGCTTAAGCCGCTTGAACCTAAATAATCATCGCCACCCTGAGGCATGAGAATCCAATGATAGATTAGCTTAGATAATCACTACCATCCCCAAGCACACAAGAATCCAATGGTAGCTTAGCCTAGATAATCACTATCACCCCCAAGGTACAAGATCCAAATGATTGCCACCTCAGTGATTGGCTACCACAGTAGTGTCGCTATAGCCAGGAAATTCTTCAGTTTTCCATTAGACCACAAGCTCATGTCCCAAATTGGCCATTCTAAGAGACCTACTATTTCAAATTGAAACATGAACCTAATTGGTTGGTGACAAGGAACAGATGAATACTTGTAGGCAAGCTTTTTTAGGCTTGTATTAATATTCTCTTATGAATCCTTATGCCCTAGAGTGATATTTGTAGGTCATCGAAAGAAAGTTGGTAGGCATTTAAAATGAAATAAATATAGTTGGAGCTTAATTCTTACTTTTTTTCCCAAGGAAAATGTTGTAGGATTCCCCCCTCTTCTTTGGAATATCCAGATGGAGGGTGGTTCAACTGCCAGCCACAATTGCAGCTGGTAATCCTCAGGGACTTGAATGATTTCAAACCTGTGACCTTTTTGTCAGCAACATGTCTTGGGTGGATGGTTCAACCAATTGAGCTAACCATTGGGGGTTTCTTAAATCTTACTTGAGTTCCACTTCTTCAAATACCATAAAATAGATTTCAAGTAGGATTTAATATAAGTATCCATTGTGCTTAATCTTGTCTAATTTGGAATTGGTCTTGTTTTTCTACCCAAGATAAAGCGGAGCTAAAATTCAATGGTGTAAAAGGTAGTTGATAGATTAACTATCCACTGAAGCAGAGTGTATTCTTCATCTTGCGTTTCCTTCCACTCTAATGCATATTACATTGCATTTAGGCCATGCTGTTGTACTTGACTTGCTTTTAGTAGGCTTTGAATCAGAACTTACAAGAAAAACTGCCAAAACTAAATTCAAGAAGCAGTTCACTGTATCTGTGCTTTGCAAGGCTGACCAAACTGTTCGGTTTGAAGTACTAGTAATGGAAATGTCAAACCAAGGCAGCAGGTGGAGGTTCTGTCGTGGGAGCCACGAGCTTTTCTATATCACAATTTTTTGGTTAGTATACAAATTAATGGAAAATAGTTTTTGACACATTTCTGAGAACGCACCCTATTTTAGTTACTTTTTTCATTATGGAAGCACATATGCAGGCATTTTCTGGTATTTTTTATACAAGAATGGTTGAATTGGTTTTCATATCTTTTTTAGCGATATCCAGAGGTAGTTGGTCTTGAGTTCTAGGATTCTTCAGATTATTGATTAATGACCTTTAAGCAGGCAAAGGATGAATGTGAGTATTTAATTAATATTGCGAGACCGCACATGGAAAAGTCAACTGTTGTGGATAGCAGGACAGGAAGAAGAATGGAGAGCAGGTTTGGTTGTGCTTTTGGACTTCTGACTTTTGAAATTGACACTACTTTGTAGCATATATCAGTCTGGTGTATTTGACACCTTATGCTGCATTGCAGATTTCGCACAAGCTCTAGTGCCTTCCTAAACCGTGGACAAGATAATATTATAAGTAGGATTGAACAAAGGATTGCATCTTTTGCATTCATACCTGAAGGTATGTAATTTATATTCATTCCTTTCGAATTTGGAATTATGTTTCCAACTCATTGTTTCAGTCATTGTGTCATGTTTCTGTTCCAGTTCACCGTGCCATAGCTTATCCATTCTCCTATTTCATACAGGTTCTCGGTATGAAATTTGGTTGATAGCTCTTATATCTCTTTATGTGTGTCCACTGTCTTTTACATCCAATCTGTAGTTATTTTTCATGAAGTGTGAATTGCCATCCCTTTTATCCAAAATCATTAGTATGATGGATCATGGTACTCTTGAAATAGAGCTTATAGGAATTTGTTTCCTTCTATGTTTGTCAGCAAGGTTATGGTAGATACTAGAGATTCAAGAATGCTAGAAGCTGACCAGCCGGACGTGATGGGAATGACTTGTTAATCATTGCCTTATGCTTATCTCAGAGCAACATAAGGCATAACGTCCTATTTTCAATAATTGTGTGCAAACCAGAAACAAATGATGTGTTAGTGGATATGCTGCATATATAATTTAACAGCCAAAAGTAACCGTTTTATCTCTGCAATTGGTAGCAGAACATGGAGAAGGTATTCAAATTCTTCACTATGGTATTGGGCAGAAATATGAGCCACATTTTGACTTTTTCTTTGATCAATTCAACACTGAGAATGGTGGGCAGCGTATAGCTACTATGCTGATGTACCTGTATGTCCTTTATTTACTGATTTATGATACAAACAAGTCCTGTTTTGTATTGTCATCATACTCTCATAGTTGTTTCTGTGATTTAATTGAGAAACTCATTCACTGCAGTTCAGATGTGGAGAAAGGGGGAGAGACTGTTTTTCCAGAAGTTAAAGTGGAGGGCAGTAGTGTTCCATGGTGGAACGAGTTATCTAAATGTGGAAGATCTGGCTTATCGGTGAGGCCAAGAATGGGAGATGCTTTGCTCTTTTGGAGCATGAAACCCAATGTTACTTTGGATCCATCGAGTTTTCATGGTTAGTATTTCTGTCTACATTTCTAACATCTAAATATTAAATATTATGTAAAAGTCACTAGCAGGAGACCAGTATTTAATGATTTCTTTAAAGATATGAATTTTTTTCAACGTATCAGTAGCAGACCACTTTATATTGATCCAAACAAAGATAGTTGCATGTAAATATCATTTTGTCAAGGTTGTTTTCGGGAGCATATGTTGCTTTAATGATCAACCTGATGCACTATCTTACACAATCATATTTCGCCCCTAAATGTAATTTAGGTTTTGAAATGTATACGGTGTTGTGTTTTTGTCAGGTAGTTGTCCTGTAATTCAGGGTGATAAGTGGTCAGCTACAAAATGGATGCGTGTTAATAAGTACAATATTTGATTAATGATCACATAGAGGTAATTTTCACGTGTTTCAAAAGTTCATTCATTATTCATCCTTCCCCTGTTTATTTGCTCCTTTCTTTGTGCACATGAAATCTTCCTGGAAAATGTTATAGAGATGGGGAGAGAGGAGTAGGGAACCCACGATATTAGCAAGGAAAATTTTAGGGGTTAAATTTTACCCTTGGGCTAATTTTCCATGTTTTTTTTCAACTATATAAAATCCTTGGGAATTTAAATATTTTTACAAAAATAGTCCCAACATTTTATAGTTGGAATTTTAATAATTAGTAAGATTTGCTAAAGTTTCTACTCTTTTAGATAAGTAATAAGTATGCATCCTTAAAATTTTCCTTGGAGATTAGTCACCCAAGAGGGGTACAAAAATCTATATTAGTTTTAAAGGGAAAGGAGTTGAAATTTTTTGATGGATATTTTTGCAATATCCCTATAACCAAATTGGACACTATGCATACCAAGTGCTGATAATGAAAGAAACAACAAAAAAAATAATAATAAAGGGTTGGGGCACATCCTCACCCAAAGGTTGGAATGTATCTGCAATTCATAAATAATGGAGGAAGACATCTCCATGTACTTGGTACTTAAAGGAGTAAACAAGATTTGATTGTATTTATAATAGAATGGATGGATCACCATTGGGGGAGACCTCTTTCAGTACAACACTCATAATACAACCTCTCCATTAACATAGTGGTGAGTCATTAATGCACATAACTAACACCTATCCACTGATTTAGTGATAATTCATTAATATGAGTAATTTCAACTAGCTTAGTGATGGGGTAATAATGAGCTTACAAACAAAATAGCCCATTTACAAAATATGTTGTGTATAGGAACACAACATAACCCCCCTTTAAATAAGTTTTGTCCCTAAAACTATCTTTAATCCTAATACTAATCACTTATTGAATGCTTGCATAATAAAACTAGGTCTGATTATACAAAAATGGCCTTTAACATATTGGGTCATTACTAGCCTATGGGATACAATGATTAACAAATACACTAAATACATGCAATACATTCATAAGTCTTCTTGTCATTGGTTGTATCAGGGACACAACATTCCTTTCCTTTCTAAAATACTCAAAGCATAAGGAAGAAGTATGTAAATCTGCAACTGGTTGGAGCAAGGACGGAGAGCTTGAGGAGGTTGGTTTGGATGAGTGTTTAGCCGTTGTGCAGGTGCAAATTTTCTGATTAGTGTTGCAAGGGTATCTGAAGTCTGTAGGTTCTGAGCGAACGGTATGGGACAAATGACGGGGGGTGGGAAATCCCCACCCTTAAAAGAAAAGGCAAGGAGATTGAATCAGGCTCGATCGGGGACACCTATTTGGGAAAGGGAGAAGAAGGGTCGAGCGGGGGCCGTGAACCACAACAGATGGGAATGGAAGGACACAAACCAGGGAAATGCATGCCAAAGATTGAGTCGATTCCTGCCTTACAGATTAAATCTGAGGGTTTGAGATCTCATATTCAATATATGAAGGATCACACCTTGATAAGAAAATTTATTGGAATCTCGCTGTCGGAAAAAGCATTGATTTGGTGGATCAATGTCACATGGAAGCCACAAGGGCATTATGATTTACAGTTGGGGGAAAAAGATTTCTTCACGGTGATTTTCTTTAATCTGGAAGACAAAAATAGGGTTTTTGAGGGAGGACCCCGTTATCTCACAATTTGTACTTTGATCACAGGAAAGGTTAAAGGAGAACAAATTGGCATAACTGGAGACTACCCTATCACTGTCACCTCAATAGGATGCCTCCTTCTATTTAGGGTGGTAGGCCCAGGGGAGATGTCCCCGGTGACCTGGGGTTTTGAGAAGGCAAGGTCAAATGGCTAGATAAAGATCCCATCTCACAAGTCACCATCGATAAGAAAGTCCCAGTTTTATAATCAATGAAATGATAATATCTCAAGGTGTACCTACCCGGAACAAAGCAACAATAAACTATATATATTGCAAGTACACTTGCTGGTTAGCACTTCATAAAACCATAGACTTTCTTAATAAATGCAATTGGATGATAATGATGAAGTAAACGGAAAATTATAACAACAATATTTATAAGGGAATACTTCACATTAAATGCCTTGAAGCAACATCAAAATGACTAAGAATCATCAACCATTAATATCATAATACTAGCATTTATTAGAAGCAAACAAGACAATGCGTAAATCAACGTTTTCAATTACTTTTAGAAGCTTTTAATGCTGCATTTAATGGCTGTAGCTTACTTTAGTAACATCGGCAATATTGTTAGTAGGTTAGGCTATTCTAGAGTTAGGAATAGTTAGTAGGAAGCTCAAAGAATAGGTTTTTGATGGTTGTTTTGATCAATTACTCAAAAGAGGACTTAGACTAGTGCTTTTAGGGCAATGGAGTCAATGATGTGGTAGCAAATGTTGAAGACGAATAATGATAATAGGGAATCAAAGACAAAAGAGTGTGATAGATTGGAGTGTCGGTAACCCAAGGCTCCAATTATCAAACCCTGGGGGAAACTAGCTACTAAGGTGTAGTTAACCCTAGGCCTTAGTAGGTTTCCTCCCTCTTTAACTCATTGATGAAGAAAAATCGGCTAAGATGAAGCAAGTAAGACTAGGGTGTTGCAATGGCAAGGCCCTAGAAAATGCTTCAAGGAAAATGGCCTTTTGACAAGATCTAGTAGGTGAAGGATTTTAAAGCTAGGACAATAACATGTGCTAGTCTTCCTAGGGTTTAATCAAGCAATTTCATAATCTTAAATGTAAATGCAAGATCAATAAGACTATAACCATTCAATTAAGAAGAATTGCAGAAATATCACTTACATACATCAGGAATAATCATGAAAATCCCTAGTTGAACACTTCCGTCAAGAAACTTGTCAAAATACTCCAAGATTTAGCCTTCCTCAACAAGTGCGCCTAAAATTTCAGCCAAGAAACCCTAAGGAGGGCACAAATTTCAGTCTTCACAAGTGTGAGTGAAAGATGATCTAGAATAAGAGTGATTTTCCCCTTATTTATACAATACTAATGACCAGAATTAGGTCAAAAAGGCCGACATGGTCTGTTACACATAATATCCAGTTTTTACATTAAATGTCATAATTAAACCCTAAAACAAGCTGCAAAGGTGATGTCATTCCCTTTTAGGGTGACGTTAGGCCTTTTTTGGGCAACGTTGGCCTCCTAGAGCAAAACGTTAGGCCTCCTTGGGCCTTAGGATCCTGCCACATGTGCCACTTGGCACACAACTGCCTCCAAAACATCCAAAACGTTGGGTGACGTCATGGGTGACTTGGGTGATGTCATGGGCCTTCCAAGGCCTACATCATGGTGAAAAGGGCACAAACCCCCTAGGTCCAGGCCTGCCAGGCTGTCCCTGGTGAAACGTCCTCCTCTCTCTCTGGTGAAATCCCCTAATCTGTCTCTGCCCCTGGCTGGGTCTCAACAACATCTGGTAGGCTTCTTAGCCCTATGGAGGTCCGAACTAATCATCTCCCCATATTTACCTGTCCATCAGGTGTGGCCCTGCAACATCAACAAATATGCCCTCCATGGGCTCATAAGTCACATAGATCATAGCAATGTCAATCACATCTAATCATCAAGTTATTTAAGCATGTGCATGAAACCCCCTTTACCCGGGCAAGTGCTCAAAGACGTTATGCTATTCTACAGGCCAAGTTTGGAGGGGATGCTAGGACGTCCTATTGGGCCAGTACCCATTGGATGTGGGATGTTCCTGGGTGAAGACAAAATCCATGCCATGTGAGTGGATGAGGTGGTAAGGGATGTCTAAGCAATGGATGCAGTGATAGCAGGGAAATGTATGGCTTACCTGTGGGTGCCTCTGAAGAGGGTGAGATGCACCTTGTCATGGATGCAAATATTTCCAAGCCCATTCATGCCTTTTATATTTTATTCTTATTGCTTTTTCTTTCAAGAGGCTAGTTAGGGGACACTGCCCTGGCGTGGTGACTAGTGGTGGCAATGTTACCCACAAGCATTTCACGGAAATGAGAAGGATGGCTCGTGATGAGACCCCCTTTCTCTTGGCTATGCCACCAAGAGCCACTACCATGGTGTGGTGGCCAACTGTTGGTAGTGTCATACCGCTACATGCTCATGGATCTAATAGGCTGGTTCGTGATGAGACCCCCTATCCTCCAACTAGGTCTTGATTTATTATTTTTATGGGTCCGTCTGTTTTTTGCTGAGAAGCTTTTTATTTCTTTCTTGGGGATCCCTAGGCGAAGCATCTCAAGGTTTCATTGCTTTGGATTTTATCTTTTTCTAGCTAGTTTTACCCTCTGGACCTTTAGCCCCTTCTTCCCACAAGGTAAGGTACAACCCTTAGATATTTGGCCAACCCAATTCCCAGACCAGTGTAATGGGATGGATTAGCAGGAAAAAGATGAAAAGTGGTAAGTATGGTGGGAACGAACGATGACCTTTCATGAATCCCCCCAGTGGAAACTCAAACCCTACGGGAACTAGCTTACTAGGGAGTCATGTCATCCCCCCCAGGTGTGGTCAAGTGGAAAGGCATAAGGTCCAAGCACATGTTAGAAGAAAAAATAATTAAATCCACATATCCAAAAGTTTTGAGGATTAGAGTGACACATACCATGATACCTAGACTCATTACCTCATGGTGCAAGACCCATTTTTGCTGCAAGACCAGGCCGATGTGATGGATGTTGCTGCTGCTGACAAAGTGAAGGCACTGAAGAAGAAAAGGATGGGTCATCTAGGGCCATGCTCAAGTCGATCTATCTCTCGGTACTCCATGTCTAGGAATTGTGGGCCTTGAGACATAATCTGCCTAGTTATCCCTAGGCTAGGGGATAACATTTGGCTCCAACTCGAGGACATGTGCTCACTGTAGAGCGCATGAGAACCTCAACATCTATGGCATAAACTGTGACCTGCTTGATCTCAACATAAGACTATTAGTAATCATTTGGGGTGGTGATATCACCCCCGACTCATATATATATATATAAATACAGAAAATGAAAGTAAGTATATGTACAAATGGAAATACACACTACTCTAGCATGAAATGCAAATGGTATATACAATGAATGCAAATGCCTACTTACTTACCTCCACTTACCTGTTGGTTGAAAGCTATGTGTAATCAAATAACCAGTGAAACCACCCTAGCAATGTCCCACAATATCTGCCTATGTGCTTCATCATAAACCAAAACAGTGATAAGTTAAGCACAAAAATAACATGAGTTAAAGAATGTGCTATATCATCGGAAATCATAAATTCTAGTTCATGGAGGTGGGAAGGAGGGACAAAATCATGCCAAGTCATACTCTCAGGAGAGTGCCCAATCCATCTTAGAAAGGGATCATGAAAAGTCAGAGGTCTAATAGACTAACTCAAAGAGTCTGAAGGTTGGCTACCTTGGGAGTCTTCACAATCTGAGGTCTGGGAAGGAAATAGCAAAAACCTAGAGGGTGACTGAGAAGTTCTTAAGGGAAGGTTGAAAGACTGAGATGACATACTTCTTCTTGAGGTATTCAACCTGGCCTTGAACTTGAGGGTTTGCCTTAGAGGAAACTTAATACAAAAGACATACTTCCCAACTACACCTTTAATGACACAACAAGGTAAAGTAATCGAAGGTGGTTGGAGAACGTTATCACAAGGATCCTTCTTCGGGAAAACGATGTCCTTACTCTTATCAAGATCTGAGCACAACGGTGGTTGATAATCTTCTTCATGGGATAAATCCAAGTGCTTAGAGGAATAATCGTCAAAATCCTCAAGGTATGACCGAAAGTTATTAGGAGCATATAGCACCAGGTCATCCTTGGGTGTCTAAAATAGGTGTGTAACCATATCATGTCCTTGTTGCCAAATGTCAAGTTTATTAGTAACTTCATGTGATAAAGGTAAAGGCAACTTTTGAAAACGACCCTCAATGTCGTAAATGGGATCTCTATCGTATCCAATCACATCCCATTTACGCTTCCCGACATGTATGAATTCATCAATATTATCAACAAAGTCATCATCTTCATCATGACATGAAGGGGTTAAAACATTTAAGGGCTCTTCTAGCACCTCCTCTCTTTCCAAACAAAAAAGTAAAGAATCATCAAAATTTTGGAAAGGAAGGTAACTTACCATGTTTATTTCTTCTCGTGCAGGAGCTTTAAGGACTTAGGTGTCTTCATCGAATGAAACAACATGCATCATCTTCTCATCTTCATGTCTTTCCCCTATATATTCAACTGTACAATAAGGAGGATCTACCTTTCCCGAGGATTCCACTTCTCCTTCACTCTCTAAATCATAGAACAAGGTATTATCAAAATTCTGAAAAGGAAAGTAACTAACCTCATCGTCATCTTCTTGTGCAGGGGAAATAGGCTCTTGAGTGGCTTCATAAGAAGGAGGAGCACACATCAATACTTCATCATCATGTTTGATATCTTCAGGCTCTCGCTCTTCAGCCATGTCTTCATTATCCTCGACAGAAGAATGAGTAATCTCTTGCTCTTCCTCATGGGATTGGAAAACCTCATTAGGATGGCTCTCCTCAACCTCTTGTTGGTTGATGACTTGTTCCCTTCTTTCAAAGATATCAAGGGAGAGTAATCTCTCTAGACTAAGGGTATTTGGGGTCATCAACTTTGGTTCCTAGAGGGAAGATGTGTTTTCTGTAATGTTCTCAAGCCAGGATGCCAGGAACATCACGTTTTGCATGGATTTTAAACTGTTACTAGTTGTGGCATTTCGTCAAACACTTTGCTTACTATGATCCTTTAGGTTGCGCTTCGGGTTATACTGATGATTTATGTGTGTGTTTGCAACAACATATAAGAAGATAAAGCAATGAAACATACCTCGACCATATGCAAGATCAACAATATAATAGATAACCCAAAAATGATTCAGATCTGATCTTTATTCATAATAATAAGAACCTGATACAAGAATGATGCAGATATGGAATGATCAATAAATGGATCTAAGAAACATAATCAGAGTTGCTACAAAATGCCCCTGGTAGGAAGATACAAGCCTCCAAAGGCTAGATACACAATGAGGACTAATACAAAATAGATCTGGGCTGTGTGAAGTGTCCAACTCCAGGACTGGATGGCGGTACGCCCTGTTGGAAGATTGAAACCCTCAATAATTTGACCCAGCTGAAGGAAACCTCCAAATGAGTCCAAATTCGGCAGAATGATAGATCGGGGTGATAGGATCCCCCTCCTGAAGTCTCAGTCCGAAATGCTATGGATAACTCCTCCAAATGCTGAATCCTCCAATGAAGTTGCGCCCTCCTGAAACCCTGAAGTGCCCAATAATTCAGCCCTGATGAAGGAGGCCTCCAAATGCCCTAGAACTTGCTAAGAAGATAGATCGGGACACTGCAAGTCACTAGGTAAAGTCTCCGAGTTAGATCTGAAGTATAACCTCTCCAAACTGAATAGATCTGAATCTCCAAAGTGCCCTCCTTCTCTCCAATTTGTCCCCATGCTCTAGGAAATCATCTGTACCATACAACTCTCTCAAAAGGCACTAGAAATGATGGTGAAAACCCTGCAAGAAGAACCTAGATGCTCAAATCTCCAAAATCCCTTCTCCTTGGCTGGATCGAACATTCCTTCAATGAATGGTGCACCCTCTCTCTCTTCCTATACCTGTAACTGGTGTAGAACCCTCCTGCAACTGAATAGATCTGAAGTAGAATGGTGTGGGAGAATATTGCATCCCTGAGACCAAGCTTGGAACAAGCTAGGTGGAATCTTTCACCATTGAATTGTCCTCTAGGGTTTGTTAAGTCAAAACCCTTAAAACCCCCAAGGTATGGGCTCACTTGCTAGAAGCCAGATATCAAAAGAATAATCATACATGAATGAGAGAATAGAGGCCCTTGCCTCTCCTTTATACTTCCTGCTCACCTTATCCCTCCAAAGTGACTTTTACTTTATTAATTATTAATTAGTTAATTAAATCACTTTAATTAATTAATTAACCTTTTTACCTCTAAAAAGAACCTTATCTCTCCTTGTGGCTTCCCTGGCCACTGAAAGTCACTTTTCATCTTCCTATCCTGTAGTGTTGTTCCTCTCGATTTCAATGAACTATTACACTGAGAGGTTCCTCCAAGTATTGTGCCCAAAATAGCCTCTTCAGTGAATTTAATTAACCTATAGCTCAAAATACTCAAAATCATGGAAATCGTCGGAATGCAACAGAACCAAAGCCAATCTGTGCGGAATGGATCATAATGATGAAATAGGATGAGCGATGCAAACCGGGGCCTAAAATATCCCTCGATAGCTCATGTACTCGCTATAATTTCCATCTGGCTACTCTGGTCATCATAACACCTTGTAATACCCTGATGTCCCAAAGTGGGGACATTACAGTCCTCCCTGCTAGAATATTGCTTGTCCTCAAGCAATAACCAAACCCATCCAAATACAATACCGGGGTCCCATGTCTACCTGTGGGACACACAGTAGGTCCCATCCAAAGATGAACTATCATACACTCCACCCCCTGGGTCCCATACCAGGAAGTGAATTGCAATACCCTGTGAAGCATAGCCCTGAGATATATCAACTCCGTGAATCTCCTGCACATGACACATGGCCTCATCCCGGAATGAGTCCATCCCCCAAGACCCTACCAAGATCAACACGATCTCCATCAACTGCACATGTTCATGCCAGAATGAGGTACCACAAGACCTCCGTGAGACACCCTCAAGAGATGTGCTCTCCTCAACACTGAAGCTCAATGGAAAGTCAAAACAACTTTCCCCTGCAAACGTCCACTCGCCCTTGTCCGTCAGTGAAATTCTCAACCCTGCAATCCCTGGGTCCCATGCTAGTCTTTGTCGAAGATCACCTTGCTGGTGCTGCACTACGCTGACCATGCCAGACTGTTCCCGGCATATATACTGGATCCCCCACTCCTGGATCCCCCACTCCTGGATCCTCAAGATGAAATGCATGTGGCAATTGGACCTGCTGTCCAAAAGCTGCATTTGTAAAAACATCTCTGTGGAAGTAGTACCTGCCCAATCATCTCCATGCTCGATCATGATGATCGAGAGTGCAAAGTTGCCTTGCTCCATAGGACAAGTCCTTGTTGGCCCACTCCAAACCAACCCAAAGTGGACTATGTGGCTCTCTGGCACAACCCGGGTCATCATGTAGTGAAACATCCCGCGCTAACCAAATGAACTCTCGGATCCCATGGTAAACTTGGAAGTTTATCACTTCCAATCTCCTCTAACTGCACCTGTGTCCGACTGATCACTGTCAGAAGCCCTCTGTGCTCATTTGCTATCACCTGGCCTATGATGCTCACCATCACACACCAAGTCTCAACTAGTTGCCTATGACGATCCACCTCTATCCTGCTGGATGTCGTAAAAACACTCATGTCAGGTGGTCTTGGCCTAGCCACTCCCCATATCCTCAGCCATTGTCTATCTCTCCTCATGCTGATGTCTATGATAAAAGTGACAGGAAAGGATAACAAAAACATCTGCAGCTGACTGTAGGAATGGAATATATCACATTCTCTGGTCAATCCCAAGGATTCGACCAAAAGCTCGTCCATCGGTATACATGATAAATACTCGCTTGTAGTCATCACCGAGTCCCAACCATCCAGTACAACCGGAAGTAACTCCTCCAACTGTTGGTCAACCAACCTCCATCCCTCATCTCCCATGCAACTGCGGATATGGTGAAGGTGCTCTCTCATAACTATGTGATGTTGCTCCCCTAAGTATGTCTCCTCCCTGCAAGGCAATACACCCCTCTGAATCCCACCAAACATCTCGACATGTCTCTGTGAGCTATCACTCACCACTGTATGCTCCGACATACTCCTGTCGCCTCCCGTATATTCATGTTGTATTGTAGATCCTGGGTGTACTACTGGATCAAACTGTACATAAAGGTCTCTTATCCCCAATTTCTAGGGATAACTAGGAGATCATGTCTCGAGGCCCACATGTCCTAGACATGGAGTACCGAGAGCAGGATTGACCTTAGCATGGCCCTGGAGGACCCATCTTTCTTCTCCTTCATCAGACTTGTCTTGTCAGCAGCAACAACATCCATCACCTTCGGCTTGGATTTGTATTAGAGAAGACTCCTGCTCCATGAGGTAATTGGTCGAGGTATCATGGTATGTGTCATTTTTTTATCATTATAACCTTTAGATATATGCATCAAATTCCTTTTATTTCTGATGTATGCTTGGATCTTACATTAACCCACTTGACCATGGTTGGGGGGATTGACAGGGTACCCTAGCAAGCTTGTACCCATAGGTTTTGGTTTGCCACCGGGGGGAATTTTTGAAGAGCCATCGTTCGTTCCCATCATATCATCACTTTTACATCTTATCTCCCACTTATCTATCCCATTCCCTTAGTCCGGGCATTAGGATGATCTGTTTGTGGGGTTGCACCTTATCTCGCGGGAAGAAGGGGCTAAAGGCCCAGAAGGTAAAAGAAGCTGGTAAAAGATAAAAGCCATAAAAAAAAAATGAAACCTAGAGATGCCTTGCCCAGGGATCCCTGAGAAGGCAATAAAAAGCCTCTCAGCAAGAAATAAGAGGGACCCAAAGAAAAATAACAAAACAAGACCTAGCCAAGAGGATAGGGCATCCCATCACGAGCCAACCAATTATGTTCATGGGTACCTAGCAGTATGACATTGCCATTATCTGGTTACCATGCTAGGGCTGTGACCTTTGGTTGCATGGCCAAGGGAAAGGGGGTCTCATCACGAGCCAGCCTTATCATCTATGTGAAAGTGCTTGTGGGTAACACTGTCAGCTCTGGTCACCACGCCAAGGCAGTGTCCTCTAGTTAGACCTTGAAATAAAAAAAGGAAAAGCAATAAAGAAAAGAAAGAATAAAGGCAATAAAGGGCTTGGAAAGAATTGCATCCATGACAGGTACAACTCGCCTTCTACAAAGGCATCCACAGGTAATATCATGCATCCCTGTCTTTCACTCTACCCGTATGTCTGGACATCCCTTGACCACATCACCTTGTTTTACATGGCTTGGATGGTACCATCTGGAGACTTTCCTTTTCTTATGGATGCTGGCTCAATAGGGTATTTTGTCTTTTTCATTGGCTTTGTATTGTAGGTCATTGTAATGTCTTTGAGCTATTGATTGATATATCAAGGGTTTTATGCATGTATTTGATAAAATTAATGATGAAACGTGATTGACATTGATATGATCCCTGTGACTAATGAGCCCATGGAGGGAAAAGTTTTTGATGTGCAGGACCATGCCCGACGGACAAGTACCAGTTGGACCGGTACACATGGGGAGATGATTAGCTTAGACCTCCATGGGGCTGAAGAGCCCATTAGATGGTTGTTGGGACCCCATCAGGGGCAGAGACAGGATAGTGATTCGTTGAACTCTTGCACATGAGAAGAAGGAAGTTCCATCCAGGACACTTTGGCTGAGCTCAGCCCAGGGGGGTTGACCCTTCTCAGATGGAGCATTTCCCTTTGATGACCAAGACGTCACCCAAGAGGCCTTGACGTCACCTTGAGCGTGTGGCAGTTTGATAGGACGATTGACACGTGTGGTAGCTTGGAGGAGCCCAGGAAGGGCTAACATTTGACTTCTGGATGCTGGACTAGCCCCAAAAGGGCCTAACGTCTCCCTCAAGAGGGCTTGATGTCTCATATTTTGCTCATTTAGGGTTTTAGAAAACATTTAATGTAAAAACAATATGATTTTTTCTTTATATCCTTGTCGACTATTTTTAATGACCTAAATTTAATTATAGGTCATGATACACTATATATTGAGGATGTTTTTTGCTCATTTAGACATAACACACAACTCACTCTCTTGTGAGGTCTAATTTTTGTGCCCTACTTGGGTATTTGGTCTTTTAAAGTGAGGCGCACTTGTTGATGGAAGGATTTTCTTGGCATATTTGGCATTTCTCTTGAAGGAAGGTTTACAACTAGGGTTTGCATATGCTTTTTCATCATGATATGTAAGTGTTTTCTTGCAAAACTTCTTAATTGAATGGTTATAGGTTTATATTCTTGCATTTACTTATAAATTTGTTGATTTAAAACCCTAGGTGACAAGCAGACAAGTAGGTCCTTGTTTCATGTCCCCTAAAACATACATATTTGGCCATTGAAGAAGGAAGAAAGAGTCTAGCCTTTGCTACACTCTTTTCACTTCTTCCCCTTGTGCTAGCTGTGTTTTTAAAGGTTAAAAAGGAGGTGACGTCCTAGGCCTAGGTTATCTACACCTAGTGCCGTCTATCTTCTAAGGTTTGGTGATAGAGCCTTGCCATTGCAACACTCTCCCTCACCTAATCCTCTTATTTTAACTCTTCTCATATGCTAGCCGTTTTGCCAAGTTTGACCTAAAGAAGGAGGAAAGAGCATGAGGCCTTGCTTCAGCAACACCGGAGTGAGCCTTTTTCCCCTAGGGTTTTGATTATAGGGCCTGTTATCCCCGATATCTAGGGATAACTAGGAGATCATGTCTCGAGGCCCACATGGTCCTAGACATGGAGTACGAGAGCAGGAGCGACTTGAGCATGGTCCTGGAGGACCCATCTTCTTCTTCTCAGTTAGATTTGTCCTGCCAGCAGTACCAGCCTCCATCACTACCGGCTTGGCCTTGCATCAAAGAAGGCTCTTGCTCCATGAGGTAATTGGTCCAAGGTATCATGGTATGTGTCATATTTGATCATTATAACCTTCTTATGTATGCATTATATCTTTTTCATTTCAGATAACTGCTTGGATTTTACACTAATCCACTTGACCATTGTTGGGGTGATTGATGGGGTAGCTTAGCAAGTTGGTATCCATGGGTTTTGGTTAGCCACCAAAGGG
>JZKD02S0383817.1:48794-61097 GCA_000966675.3 Picea glauca
ACTCAAAATAGATCGCTGAAGATCACATTAAAAAGTTTATGTTAGCCATAAGACTCCGCAATGTCGAACATGAAAATGTCGTCTGTAGGTTGTTCCCTTATACTTTTGAGGGCAATGCATCAACATGGTACTTTGCCCAACAACCCCATACCATCGTGTCTTGGGAAAAGTTTGAGTCATGCTTTTTGGAAAAGTTCGGAGATGGTAAGCCTCCGGAAATCCTAGTCATGGATCTTTCTAGCTTAATAATGAACCCAAAAGAAAAAGTTAAAGACTTTAATCAAAGATTCTTAACACTTAAAAACTGAATCCCTGCGGATTTTATGCCTGCTGAGAGTCTTATAATAGCATACTACACTAAAGTTTTGCATCAAAGCATAACTATTTGGGCTAAACGATCTAAGAAAGCCACGTTGTTAGAGGCCTTCGAGGAGGCTAGCTAGATTGAAAAAGACATACTTAGTCTTAAAGACTCTTCTAGCAACGAAATCGAGACTAGTTCTTCTTCCAAAAAGAAGATCGAGATCCTTCCCAAACCAACTCAAAATAAAACACAACCTGAAAACTCTGATTTAGAAAACTTAACTAAAGTTGTTCAAAAACTGTCAAATCAAGTTATAGACTTAAAAAGGTCGACTGAAGAAGCTTCCTCGAGTAAAGGCCCCTACAAACCTCCTTTTCGAAAGCCTTTTCCCACCAACCGACCTAACCCAACCACCGAAGGCCTAAATCTAGAAAGCCTGCAATGCGCCCTTCAAACAATCCTAGAAGTCCAAGATAACTTGATGCCCCCTGAGATCCCTCAGGAGGTAGATGAACAACAGACAGTTCAAGAAGAAGAGTCTTCTCCAAACATTTTTGGACACTTCTTGGATAACATCTTTCAAGCTAACTTCGAGACAGTTCATCCCTATAATACCAGGAGTAAGACAACAAACAAACCTTCTACTGAAAACACTACAACTTCGCCTCCAAAGCAACCTAAATCAGCTGAGACTAAACAGAGTAATGTGAACCCCAACTTAGATTATGATGTTGTTGAAGATCTTAAAAAGTTAAGGGCTAACATTTCTATTTATGAGTTATTGAAGTTTCCATTTCTGCTTCAAAAAACGTTGCAAAATATTTCAGAGAACGACAAAAATGGTAATTCTAATGGTAACAAGGTTGTGCAAAACAAAGCTCCTCAGAAGACTTCCACTAAAAATAATCCTGATCCTCAAAATAAAGGAATCCTTTCTGTAAGTAATGTAAATAATGTAAATAATGTAGATAAAGTAGCCTTAGAAGCTGCGAGTAAAAAGCCGCAAGCTACTACTCCTAGTACTCGCAAAAATGTACCTCCATTCCTATTAACTTTCGAGATTTTTAATAGAAACGTGCACAATTGTATGGTAGACTCAGGGGCGTCATCCAATGTGATGCTTTGGTCTATTTGCCAGAAGATTAACGCTGAAGTGGAACCTTCGACTTTAAAAATCATACAACTTGATCGGACAAATGTGAAAGTTATAGGCGAACTAAAGAATGTGCTTATTAGATTATCGTCTAACCCCAAGGTTCATCAAGTTATTGATATAATTGTTGTGGATATTCCAGAAGTGTATGGTCTATTTTTAAGTAGGGACTAGTCGGAACAGCTGCACGGTTATTTCGCGACAGATTGGTCTCATCTATGGCTTCCAGAAAATGGCAGGCCTAATAAAATCAAAGTAAATCGTGAGCGCTACCTTAAGTTCACGGTCACAGATTTGAACGATCCCAATGAACTGTATACACCTTATGTTGATTCACCTGAAGTACAAGGGATGGACACTTTCTTCGGCAATTTCATGGCCGAGACTTCATCTATCACCAATCCAGAACAACAGTCCGAGATTGTAGCATATATGCAACCATCACCTTCCACGCAATGATCCTATGTGCCCGAAGCAAATCAAATTTGGTCTCTGTATTTCGACGGGTCAAAGTCAAAAGAAGGAGCAGGAGCAGGCTGCGTCATTATCGATCCGACAGGTAACAAAACATTGATAGCATGTAGGTTGGAATTTGAATGTACTAACAATACTGCAGAATATGAGGCTTTACTGCAAGGTCTCAGAAAAGCTTTGGATATGAACATTCAAAATTTAACCGTCTTTGGCGACTCTGAAATAGTGGTTAGACAGGTAAGAGATTCTATCCACTGTTTGTCTTCGCATCTAAAAAGCTACTAGTCTGAGGTATGGAATTTAATGAACAAATTTTCTGCTTTCAATATAAATTGTATTCCTAGATTGAATAACTCCGAAGCAGATTTATTAGCTAATGTAGCTTCTAAACTTCTTCCTGCAGAAGGCTTGTCCCCAGACGCATTCTCCGTTGAGTTGCTTTTCCGACCATCCGTTCCCGATAACATCACAAACTTGAGAGTATTTGACGACGATCAACAGATTATTAACTTTCTGCACATGGAAGAAACCTTTCAAGGCGCGGTGATAGACGAACACAAGCACGCTGACAATTTGCGCGGTTTCACGGTAATACCAGATCCGAGAACTCCTGAATCTTCATCGGATATGGTAAACTCGATCCCTAAATCTGTAATTAGATTAGAAAAGTTTTACGATTTTCAAGGTAAATTTAAAAAGACGGTCAATTGTAAAACCAATAGTTCCCCGTTATCTTATGAAAAAGTAAATTTAGGAACTAATGAAAATCGTCAGTGAATTAATCTAGGGTTGGGATGTTCTCAACAAGAAAAAGCTGCATTCATTAAATTGTTCAAAGAATTTAAAGATGTCTTTGCATGGACTTATGATGACCTCAAAACTTTCGACCCTAACATCATACATCATGTCCTCCCTATGAAGCCTCAAACCTTACCCTTTCAACAAAAACTGAGGAAGATGCACCCCAAACTCGAACTGACCGTTCAAAAAAAATTGAATAAACTCCTAAATGCTAAGATAATTTTTATTGTTAGGCACACTCAATGGGTTTTCAACCTTGTCCCAGTCCGGAAGAAAAATGGGGAAATCCGACTCTGTGTCGATTTCCGAAACCTTAATAGAGCGTCTGATAAATACAACTATCTTGTCCCGCCCATGGAACAGATCCTTCAACAAGTATCTGGTTCCGAGAGGCTATCCTTACTGGATGGTTTCTCTGGATACAACCAAGTCCTGATGTCTCCACCAGACCAACTAAAAACTACCTTCCGTACTTCGTGGGGCACTTATGCTTATCGCAAAATGCCTTTTGGATTGATTAATGCCGGTGCCACCTTTCAGAGAGCAATGGACATTGCTTTCCGAGGCTTAATCAATCAGTCCATCGTAGTTTACTTAGATGATGTGACTGTATTTTCTAAAAACAAAAACGATCATCTAGCTCACTTACGAGTCGTCCTACTGCGATGTCGTAAATACGACATCTCCTTGAATCCCAAAAAATCCATCTTTGCAGTAGAACAGGGTAAACTCTTAGGATTCATTGTGTCTAGTGAAGGAATGATTATTGACCCCGAAAGGACTCAAGTCATCGCGAAACTTCCCCTGCCTACATCCAAAAAATCTATGCAGTCTTTCTTAGGCCATATCAACTTCGTGAGAAGATTTGTTCCCAGTTTCTCCGAAATGGTCAGGCCTTTACAGAATTTGATTAAGAAAGACACCCACTATCATTGGGGACCCCTAGAAAATCAAGCTTTTAATGCAATAAAAAAGGCCATAATAGACGCTCCGTCTCTCATGAGCCCAGATTTTTCCCAAGACTTTACACTCTACACTTTTGCTTCTAACCATTACTATGCCGCCGTCCTAACCCAAAAGAATGCCGAGAACAATGAAGTACCCATTGTCTTCATGAGCTCTGCTTTCAAAGGCGCAAAACTTAATTATCCAGCGGTAGATTGGCAAGCCTATGCTGTTTTCAAAGCAGTCAAGCACTTCCGGTCCTATCTTTTGAAGTCAAGGACGAAAGTCATTGTCCCCTACCCAGCTGTGGGGAACCTGTTAGTGCAGAAGGAACTAGGAGAAAAGAGAGCCAACTGGGTCACCTCCTTGCAGGGGTATGACTTAGAAATCACCCCAGCTCAGATAGTGAGAGGCCAAGGGTTATGCAAGTTAGTTGTTGATTCAGCAGCAGGACAACAAGAAGAAAGTGATACGTCAAGCCTAGGAAAAAGCGATCAAATTCTAATCTGTTGCGCACAAAACCCTGTTAGTCCTTGGTACGACGATATAAGATTCTGTCTTGAACATGGATCAGCCCCCTGTCACCTTGACCTCGCCAAAAGAAGAGCGTTGAGACTGAAGTCTGCCTCCTTTCATCTGGTTAATGGTGTTCTGTTTCGTCAAAATTTTGATGGTGTACTGATGCGTTGTCTTGAAAAAGATGAAGCGGAAAAAATCTTGCTAGAGTTGCATGCAGGAGAAGCTGGTGGTCATTTTGGTGGTGACACCACTGCTCATAAGGTTCTAAGAGCCGGTTATTATTGACCCACACTTTTTAGAGACGCCCATGCCTTGTGTTGTAAATGTATCATCTGTCAGAAAACATTAGGGCGGTTACAAAAACCAGCCTTTCCTTTGCAGTCCGTTTCAGTAGATTCCCCTTTTCAGTAGTGGGGCCTGGATATCATAGGTCCAATAAACCCTCCGTCCTCGCAACAACACAAGTTTATTGTAACAACCACAAATTACTTTACTCGATGGTCTGAAGCTATTGCGTTAAGAACTGTCAACACCATCCAGGTAATTGCCTTTCTAAATTCGAATATTATCACTTGTTTCGGTATCCCGTACTGTTTAGTTTTCGATAATGCTTCTTACTTTTCCTCTCTTGAGATGAGCGAGTTCGCTTTGGAAAAATGAATTAAGCTGAAACATTCTGCTAGCTATTACCCCCAGGGAAATGGATTGGCAGAATCAACAAACAAGAACTTAATCAAAATCATCAAGAGATCGGTGATTGAAAATCACAAGAATTGACACAATGCACTATTGAACGCACTGTGGGCTGATAGGGTAACACCAAAAGCTGTTATAGGTAACTCCCCCTTTTTTCTCGTCTATGGCAGAGAAGCGATTCTGCCGCCTCACATTCTTCTTCCTTCACTTCAATTGTCACAAAAAGTCCAAGAAGGAGATTGTCCCCCTTTGGAAAACTGAATTAACATTTTGATGAAGCTAGAAGAGGTAAGAGCCCAAGCTAAATGTAAGTTAGATCAACATCAACAATTGGTTAAAAGCTGGTTCGATTCTAACTCTGCTTCTGATAGGAATTTTGAAGTAGATGATCTTGTCTTGAAATGAGACAAACCGCATGAGAGAAGGGGAGAGCACACAAAATTTCAAAACTTATGGCTTGGACCGTTTTTAATTGTTGAAAAGTTCGGTCCCAGTTCTTTTCGATTGCAGAATATTGAAGGGCAGCTTGACACCTATCCGGTGAATGGCCAAGCCTTGAAAAAATACTTTGCTTGATGACAATCCTTGTATATTATGTACATATTTTGCTTTTGTGTGCTTTTTCATTTGCTTTTAAGTTTTGATTTTTCTTTGAATTTATCAGTTTGTGTTTTCTTTGAAGTACACACACCTGTATATTGATCTATTCAGACAAAGACAATAGAAAATTCCTTCGCTAAAATAACTGCTGAGAAAAAGGTATAAACATCAATGGTTTATTTCTGAAATTTATATCTATGTTGGAAAAGTCTGTTGTTTAAAAGGAGATGGCTGATTTCGATCTCTGAGTAAAGTTAGTCATGATCATCCATTATCTTTTTATGCTGTCCCTATTCCGTAAAGGAATGACTCAGAGGATGTCTCCCTGCCTTAGGAAGTTGTTTTTGTAAATAAAACATCTCTGGATCTAAATAAAGGACAGTTCTAAAAATTCTGATGAGGTCTGAAAAAATATGTTAAAGTATCATGATTTTCAGCGTCACCCCGCTCAAATACATATCTATGAAAAAACAAAACAAAACAAATTATTAATAAGAGCTGTGGGAAGTGCTTGTAAACCCGCCGGGATACTGAACAGGTCTGCTGGCAGCGGGTAAATACATGCATGGCACCAAGACAACTTCGCCGGAGTACTGAACAGGGTCGCTGACAGCAAAGCAATGTTGGGTATATGAAAATTCGTAAATAAGAAACCTCTTAACCTTAAAACGTCCTTTATTCTGATCCAGAACTTCTTGGCAGGATACAGATGTCAGAGTGGGTTAAATGGTCACCCTGTCGAGGCTATGGACGCCTGCTGGCAGCAGTGGCCATGCCAACAGTATTGGAGATTTTATCTTTAATATCGTGACTTACTGATCTTAAGATTGTTATCAGTTTTCATCTTTTGAAACACTGCTGGAATAATTGGTTAATGATGATGTTTATACTATTTTCTGGTTGTTATTTTTGAGTTGAAATTATCTTTGCTGTCCTAATCTGAATTTGTTCCTTTTGGTAGAGATAACTGCTTCTACCAGTGTGTCGCCATTGTTGGCAGCCAATCATATTTTTTTTTCACTATCTTATAAGCTGCCTACACCAATGTTTTGCAAACATCAGTTTTCCGTCGCAATTTTTAAATCAACGACACTTTTGTTTTTGCGACATTTGCACATTTGCCTTCGCTTTGTTTTCACGACTGTAAGCGTGAAAACTTAGTCTTTCGAAGTCGCATTGAAATCATTATTTGAACTGTCATTATCTTTCTTGTCAATATGCCTATTGCGCTTACATTTCACTTATCGTTATGTAGCTGGCAGAATTTTCGAACTATATTCATTGAACATTCTTGTATTGATTGTGTGACTTGGTTTCATTAAGTTTGTAAGGCATTGGCATTTGGATTTGCATTTTATTGGACTTACTTGACCATTGGTTTCATGAAAATACATAGGGGTTATGATTAAATCCTTCATATATATCTTTTAATATAATGCCTATGTTTATGTTTTCATAACTATTGGTATGTTGAGTATATGAAGACCCATTGGCACATTGGTTAAAATATTGATATGAGCTGATACATTGGCGCATGGTTAAACATTTGGTATTGGTTTCAAATTGAATGTTGACGGTTTAAAACTATGACACAACGTTGATTGCGCGCGTTGGTTTATACACTTAGCATTGGTTTCATTAGTCGGCCAAGTGACATGACTGTTGAACTATGCTATGATAGGTAGAATAGTTATAAGCCGGCGGTTGTACTTTGGCAATAACTATTTTGCATGGCAGAGATAAGCTCCACCACCTTCACACGATAACATTTATGCCTATCCCTATTCCATGTTTACCTTTGTTAGCTCGGATAACCCTTCGTGCATTTTTTGCTCCTGTGCGTGCTATGACCCAAACCCTGGACTTACCGTGTGCTCGGCTCCATGGCACCAGTCGTGCGAATCGAGCCAAACGGAAACCAAGCCTTGCTGTTATTTGACAATGCCCAGAAAGACTTGGAGGATAATGGGTGGCTCACCTTTGTACAACGATTTGAGGGTTTTAATCTAGTTGTGGCACAACAGTTCGCCCTGACTTTTGATGGCTGTAGAGCCAAGGTGGGTGACATCCAGTTGGAAATCAATGAGGAATTTGTTAGTTCTGCTACAGGGTTACCATCCTCGGGACAACGTTGGTTCAAAAATTCTAAGGTCGAAGAGGTGCCATGGCCACTACTGTTCCTCTCGCTCAAAGTCACTTCTTGTGACAGAGGTATGCCCATCTCTGCGCTTAAACCTCGATGGCATGATATTTTGATGGTGGTCAAACAATTTGTGACCTATGAAGGTCGATATGGACTCGTGTTTCTCTACCACCTACGTTTGTTAATGAATTTTATGGGATACCCGTTGAATATGCCCTTTTACTTTCAGCGCAGCCTATATAAAATGTCGAAAAGGTTTAAAAGCGAAAAGGCTGACAGTAGCCTGTTTCACCATGGACTTATTAAACTTATCATTGTTCATTACTTAAGTCTACATGGTGATAGGTGGAGAGATTTCATCGCTCGAAATGGTTTTGATAACACAAACCTTGTCCAGGTTGACAAGCCTGTGGTAAATGAAACCAAGGTCAGGCCACCCGTGCCCTTCCATATCTTATTGCTCTCTCCTAAGCTTTCGGTTGACCCTGCTATTGACTTACCAGACGTTGGAACTGAGAAGGATGAGGCTATAAAGAGACCTATGAGCAAAAAGGCTAAGGCAAACCCTACTGCTAATGCCAAGGGTAAAAAGAACGCTCGGCTTATTTCGAGGATGGCTAGGAACAAACCTAAATCCTCTTCTGAGTCAAAGCCTATAATCCTTAGTGAGGATTCGGATTCTGACGTAGAACGTTTCCTATATAGTGAATACGCTTACTCACAGGGTTTATGCCCCGAACCACCTTATGATTTCGTGACGAATCTTCCCCCCTGCCTAAGGAACGATCCCAATTGCCTAATGAAACCCTCAACAATATGTCCAAACCCTTGCCTGCTCTTCCGAAACCCGCACAGTCGTCTTGTGACCAATGTGATTTATGGTTGGAACGATACTACATCGATGTTCCCCTACTCCAATCGAAAATTCAATCGCTGGAAAGTCAAGTTGCAGTATTGACCAACGAAAGAGACAAACTCCAGGCAACTGATAAGAAGCAGAGGATAACTGGCCCCATTGTTTTCAAGAATGTTGAATCGGCCACAGCCGTTATCAACTCCAAATTGTCGTGATCAAGCCATCTGCTCGCCATACAGGTATGGATTTTGATATCGTTTTAGTTTTGTGAATGACCAGGATTAATATAGTGATTGGAATTTGGTTTTCGAATAACTCTGTTTATATTTCGAAATGGCTCTGTCATAATGTGTTCATCCTGTATATTTTTCGCTTTGCTAAAAATAAATGGAATTTCGTTTTAGATACATGAGTTAATCATTCCCAGTTTAGCCATTGATAGATTTTTATTGGATTCGAATAGTCTTTGATTGGATTTGATTTGTTTGTTTGTTTGATTGAGTTAACGAAACTGATGGTTTGCTTTCAATTCAATTCATTTTGTATCAACTCCGAACAGGAAGTTTTTCATGCTCAATTTAGAATACGATCGTGTTTGGATTTGATTTCGTTATGGTTCATATGCTGTGATTGGAAAACGATTTCAATGAGTTTGGTTGTTACGATCTTGTAATATATTGTGTCACGTAATCTTCTAAGAACAGGAATACAACTCTGTTCGGTTTCAATTTGGAAAGAACTACTCTGTTTCGTATGAAAACAATGCTCTCATTTAAGCCTGTGCAAATGCGCCCGAATCATGGAATGGTTTTGATTCTTAATAACTATGTTAAAACCTTAACTGTTCGACTCGCTTATCCCATATCTTGAGTTGGCAAGATTGTTTTATGAGTTGGATTCCGATTATAATTGCTGCTCTGTTTGATTTTAAATTTGCAAAACGAATTGGTCAAATCCGGTTATAATTCATTTGAATGGAACAATTTTGATCAAAGCCAATTGATCTTGTTCGCCCAATTTTCAATAACAGACGATCAGATAATTCTTACGAATTCTGTTACCAATTAATTGATCCTGTTATGATTTCATTTGAATTGATTTTTGCGTGGCATGAATTGTTTTCTATGCCAATACAGTTATAACGATTTGAAAATGATCTTGTTGGATTTGATCGTATTCTCCTGTTGATAAGGCAACATAACAATTGCCTACAATTGGTTTTGATTATATCAGTTTCGAATTGATATCAAATGATTTCACAACTGTTGATTATGATTCTGTTCGTTCGATTTTGTGGTAACAAAAGAAACAAAGTACGCGTATCTCTATGATCATTTGATTGATCTTGATCCTGTTTGATTTCGAATGGCATGACCATTTCAATTACAATGATTCGTTTTTTAATATTGGATGTTAATTCAATTTGATTCTTTAAAAGATTTTCAATCAATTTTAATGCTGATTCTGTGTCTTATTTAGACCAGCTACAGAATGGCAAGATTTTGTAGCTAGTCTATAGAATTAAATTTTTATTACTTTATTAATAAAAGATTCTTCTAACTTGTCTATTTTTAACCCTTTTCAGGTAAATTCAAATTGCATGGGACATGTTGGACATGCTAGGGGAATATTTGTGTATTTTACTTTTATTCTAGGTTTCTAGTTTAGTCAAATTGGGGATATCTGCCCAGATTTATGTAAACAGTTTTGATAACTTCCACAGGGAGGTTTTACCCTGTGGAGAACCTATAAATACTTATTATTTTGTGTAATAAGGATCATCCTCACTTGTGGGAGAACCAAGCTATGGATTCTTAATACAAACTGAAACAAAAGTTGATGTTCTGTTACAACTTTCGCTTTCATAATATCAATTTTTTTTGTTTCAAGTTTATGCATGTCATTAGCAATTGATTATAGACTACTTTTGCTATCATAGTCTTTTGCAGAATGATGTGATTTAATTAATATGATCCATGTCTGATTTCTTTCAACATTTAAAAACACAACAATTACTTTATTCAGTTAATGAATGACAGATTTCTCTTCTTCATCAATTGAATTATTTTGTATAAGTCTTTACATACGGGTTTATCTAACTGTGGAGATTTATAAATCATATGATTGTTGTGATTTTTATGTCTTGTTTGTCCTTTAACCATACTTGAAGAGCACTGCAGCTATCGTTTACGAGAAGCTCCTGAATTATTCGGTGCGGGTTTCCTCCCTCCGATCAGCTTAGAAAAATCGTCAGACATAGGACAAATCTGGAGCATTTCTCCAGGTCAGTTCGTAATTTATTTCCGTTAGTTTAGTATAATTTAAGTAGTTTAGTTAGATGTGTAGTTAGAATTAATATATTATTTTTTTTAGTTTAGTTAGTTTTCTTTTGTTTTATTTCTATTCATAAAATTATGAAATCAACAAAAATATCTTTCTCTGTTTTAGGACAAAATATTAAATGAGTTTTCCAGGTTTTATTTAAATTTGTAAATTGTAGATATTGTACATTGTGTGAATAAGTTATATTTCAGTTAGTAGTTTGTTTAATAGTTAGATTAGTTATTGTAGATTAATTTTCTTTTTGTTTGTTTAGGACCTTAAATTGGCTAATGGAGCCGCTAAACCCGTCAGGGTGGTTCATCCCAAACGGCTTGGGTTATTAGACAACCTCGGACCGGTTCCACTCTCCCGGTTGACGAATGGTCAATTTCGCCCGTCAACACATCTGTGATATTTTCAAGTTATGGGATCATGGCACACTGGGAAAAAATGTATCCGAGTATTGATTTCATAAGTTTTCAAGGATACCCAAATTACTTTGATACAAAATGGCTAAACAACTCTGCAACATTTTTGGGCCTCCCAGCTCCTCACATAGTAAATTTTTTGAAGTATTTGAGCAAGATAAAGTTGTGAGGAGAGGATGCTCTTATAAAATTGTTTTTGCTCACCCTGCCATCCTACTTACAAAATCGTTTTAAGAGTTGTTGCAAGGATAGGGGTATATCATCTTTCATACAACTCATCAGTAGGTTTATAGACCTTATTAAGTCAGATTGCCAAACGTATGAAGATGTCCTTCAAATCCTCATAGTAACCTTAGACCACAAAGGATTCACCACTGAGATTGTAGAAGATCTCAGGAGAGCATATCATGATCAATACCAAGAATCCTCTAATATAAGAGACAAGGTTTATGAAGACCGTTATCAACCCCTTGAAGAGGAGCACGACCTCTCCCATAATCCAATAGAATGCAACAAAGATATAACTAGAGACATGAATTATGAGGATGAAGCACCAGTAACTGCTCCTCAGTCTGATGAAGCTCTCCAAGATTCTGTCCCTCCTGCACAAGATGAAGAGAATGAGGTAAGCCATTTTCCTTTCTAGTTTTTTGGTGATACCTTGTTCTATGACTCAGAGAATGAAGAGGAAATTGAACCCTTGGACAAGCTAGATCCTCTATGTCTCAAGACTGAAGATGTGGAGGCAGATCTTCCACTTGATGAAGTTGTCCGAACACTTGAAGCTCCTGTACAGGAAGGATTAAACAAGGTGAGTTATTTCAAAACTTTTAATGATTATTTATTTTATGATGTAGAGAGAAAATAAGTATCGGATGTTTCCATCCCTTCATGTTATGATGAAGATAATGACTTTGTAGATAATTTTGATGAATTCATACATGTCCGGAAACGTGGATGGGATATGATTAGATATGATAACAATCCCATGTACGACATTGATGGTCCTTTCCAAAGGTTGCCTTTGCATTTATCACATGAAGTTACTAATAATTTTGACAT
>JZKD02S0383817.1:76403-89327 GCA_000966675.3 Picea glauca
CTATTAGGTATTCTTACATCTGCCTTATTCTATTTTATTGAAAGGCCTTATTAATATTGACCTTTATTACATCCAAATACATTGATCTACCTATGTGTGGGTTAGGACCTTAACAGTACAACTCGCCTTTACAAAGGCACCCACAAGTAATATCATGCATCCTTGTCTTTCACTCTACCCGTATGTCTGGACATCTCTTGAGCACATCACCTCGTTTTACATGGATTGGATGGTACCCTCTGGAGACTTTCCTTTTCTTATGGATGCTGGCCCAATAGGGTATTTTGTCTTTTTCTTCGGCTTTGTATTGCATGTCATTGTAATGTCTTTGAGCTATTGATTGATATATCAGGGGTTTTATGCATGTATTTGATAAAATTAATGATGAAACATGATTGACATTGCTTTGATCCCTGTGACTAATGAGCCCATGGAGGGCGAAGTTTTTGATGTGCATGACCATGCCCGACAGACAGGTACCAGTTGAATCGATACACATGGGGAGATGATTAGCTCAAACCTCCATGGGGCTGAAGAGCCCATCAGATGGTTGCTGGGACCCCATCAGGGGTAGAGACAGGACAATGATTGGTTGAGCTATTGAACATGAGAATAAGAAGGACGTTCCATCCATGACACTTTGGCTGAGCTCAGCCCAGGGGGGTTGACCCTTCTTAGATGGAGCGTTTCCCTTTGATGACCAGGACATCACCCAAGAGGGCTTGACGTCACCTTGAGCGTGTGGTATTTTGACAGGACGACTGGCATGTGTGGCAACTTGGAGGAGTCCAGGAAGGGCTAATGTTTGACTTCTGGATGCTGGACCAGCCCCAAAAGGGCCTAACGTCTCCCTCAGGAGGGCTTGACGTCTCATATTTTGCTCATTTAGGGTTTTAGAAAACATTGAATGTGAAGACAGTATGATTTTTGGTTTGTAGCCTTGTCGACTATTTTTAATGACCTAAATTTAATTATAGGTCATGATACACTATATATTGAGGATGTTTTTTCCTCATTTGGACATAACACACAACTCACTCTCTTGTGAGGTCTGATTTTTGCGCCCTACTTGGGTATTTGGTCTTTTAAAGTGAGGCACACTTGTTGATGGAAGGATTTTCTTGCAATCTTTGGCATTTCTCTTGAAGGAAGGTTTATAACTAGGGTTTGCATATGTTTTTTCATCATGATATGTAAGTGTTTTCTTGCAAAACTTCTTAATTGAATGGTTGTAGGTTTATATTCTTGCATTTACTTATAAATTTGTTGATTTAAAACCCTATGTGACAAGCACAGAAGTAGGTCCATGTTTCATGTCCCCTAAAAGAGAAATATTCAGCCATTGAAGAAGGAAGAAAGAGCCTAGCCTTTGCTACACTCTTTTCACTTCTTCCCCTTGTGCTCGTTGTGTTTTTAAAGGTTAAAAAGGAGGTGACGTCCCAGGCCTAGGTTATCTACACCTAGGGCCGTCCATTTTCTAAAGTTTGGTGATAGAGCCTTGCCATTGCAACACTCTCCCTCTCTTGATCCTCTTGTTTTAACTCTTCTCATATGCTAGCCGTTTTGCCAAGTTTGACCTAAAGAAAGAGGAAAGAGCACGAGGCCTTGCTTCAACAACACTTGAGTGAGCCTTTTTCCCCTAGGGTTTTTATTCTAAGGCCCTGCCATTGTAGCACTCTAGAACCCTTCCCTCTTTTCTTTAGCCTACTATTCCTTCAACCTTGTGTCCTCTCCTTAAATGACTCCATCTACCCTTAGGCACAGATCTTAGACACACGATGTTGAAGTGATAGTGCTTAAACCAACTCTCAAAACTTTAAATTTTGAAACCCTAACTAACTAGCTAACCCTAACTAGGCTAATGTCACACTTGGTTATTCCATCTTGATGCAACAACTTTGAATGATAAGAAATTAGATGATGATTGAAAGCATTTATTGAGTAAAAGATTGATTAGACACATTGTTGATTACATCATCTCAATAGTTATTGATGAATTGATACTTCTCCATTGCTATATTGATAAAACATTGATCTCATTAATATCTGTTGTTTCACATTTCTTATATATTTATGTCAGATAGCTGCATGAAGTACTAACCCACTGAATCATAGCTTGCATATATTCTTTTGCTATTGTCTTGTTCCGGGCAGGTGTTCTCATCTGGGCATACACTTCATTTATTGGCTGATTGGCTAGACTATTTGACCTTGGTGGTAACCTGTGAGGAGGGACTTTAACCTTAACCTTTATATCTTTGCCTCTTCAAAACCGCAGGTTACCGAGGATGTCTCCCCTGGGTTAACCTCCCTAAATAGAAAGAATCTCCCCATTGAGGTGACATTGGGTGGGGAAGGTTCCTGTTACGCCAATTTGGCCTCTATCCTTTTTCCTTTTTGACCTAGCTACAAACTGTACGATAACAAGTTCAATCGCTCTCGGAAGACAAATGGAAGTTTCCTCAAAACTGCCCCTGGCTCTGGAGTCCCTGTGCATATGGGAGTGCTCCACTGTCTCAAAGATCGTCATAGAGGGTAGCTCCTGTGCCTCCCGATCATAGCTCCCTGTACTCATCAGTGATCCTGGGTATTCCTCATGCTCCTCCATCAACTGGTGCTCCTCTGCTAGACCACCAACATCCTTTTGCAATGTGCTTGAATGACATATCTGAGTATCCACTAAGATAGATGATGTCGATCTCTGACAAATCTCCTCAGGAAGCTCCTCTGATATGACCTCTGATTCTTGAAGGGTTGTCTGTGTTCCTTTCAAGAATCCTCGAGTGCCCTCCAACTCCCAAGTGAGTCTGCCCACCTTCAACTCCTGCTCCCTCGGGGCCCTATGATACATCTCACCAATCCCCAATAGGTAGTCCCTGTCTGTCAACCACTGCCAGTAGTCAGTCCTCATCATAGACACTCTCTCCCTGAGAGTATGAAGGTCATCCATGGCAAATCCCTAATATGTACTACCATGTGCCACCGATGCCCTCCAACAGTAATCAACCACCAATGCATGTGTGTCATCAAAACACCTAGTGGCTGCCATGATCATATCCTCATTGACTCTCAACTCTCCTACTAAGTGGTGTGACTCCTGATCACAATCATGCGTAGGTGCCACCTCATGACTCTCACTGCTAGTGTCAATACTGGAATCCCCAACAACACTCTCTGTAGAAGATAAAGTGCTGAACTGCCCACTGTCTAGTGTGCTACGAGGTCCTCCCATATGCGACTGTATATCATCATCAACTGCTAGCTCCCTCTGAATCATACTGTATCCGATGTGAGCAACTGTATCCTCCTGTGCACTCATCCTGTTGCTATCAGCTGCACCTGGATCCCATACAGATGTGTCCAGACACGTGCTAGGGTCATCCTGATCAATAAAGGGTATGTCCTCATCACTACAGGCTGATCCTGGAAGTAAGTGTCCCATCAAGCTGTAAGTCTCCATAACCTGCTCAACAAATGGTGCCTCCCAAGGAGGTGACTCAATCTCCTTATGTTGATAGGTAGGTATAAGGTTCACTGTCTCTGAGTCATGTCTCTCCTCCTAGGTTTGTCGATCCATATGCCCATGGTATGCATCCCTCACATACAACTCCTCTATCATCTCTGAGGTGCCACTGATATCCTCATGTGGTGTGACTATCATGGGTGTCTGTAAAGATGACAGATGTGTCACGACCATCATAGGGAGCTCGTCATCTCTATGTGCTAACACGTGTGAATCCTCACTAGTGTCACCACTTTGTTGAGGCATAATGTCATCAACAATATGTGATGTGATTGCTGAAACACAGGTGCTATCATCCTGTCCATCCCCCTATTCCTCCAATGCGCGAGGGTCACTATCCTCCCCAAGCGTGCAAGAATCACTAGCCTCTGTGCAAGAGTCTCTATCATCATCAGACTGCTCCAAATAAGCATCTATCTCTGCATCCTGACACACCTCATCATCATTGTCATAGTGCACCTCAATAATGTGCTTCTTACCTTTACCCCTACAACTATGATATGGTTCCCAAGACACTTTGCAACTGTAGCAAAGTTGCTTGCTCCTAATGGGTGTGGGGTTTCTCTGTTCTTCCCTCCATCTAGTTGTGTCGGCTCTGTGTCTCTTTATATAGTCGGCCCACTCTATGACCTCATCTTGGCTCCACCAAGGATTGTTTATGGCTAAATACCGTTGGAATGTTATATCAGCCCTAAGTATCTCACTGTGGGCGTTGTATTTCCGTTCACAACGTACAGTCTCTCTAGAAAAATCCCTAATATCCATCTCTTCTTATGGAAGATCCCTCAGGCTGGCAGGAGTCTAAGCTCTAATACCACTATAATGTTCCCAAGCCAGGATGCCAGGAACATCACGTTTTGCATGGATTTTAAACTGTTATTGATTGTGGCATTTCGTCAAACACTTTGCTTACTATGATCCTTTAGGTTGCGCTTCGGTTTATACTGATGATTTATGTGTGTGTTTGTAGCAACCGATAAGAAGATAAAACAATGAAACATACCTCGACCATATGAAAGATCAACAATATAATAGATAACCCAAAAATGATCCAGATCTGATCTTTATTCATAATAATAAGAACCTGATACAAGAATTATGCAGATCTGGAATGATTAGCAGATGGATCCAAGAAACATAATAAGAGCTTCTACAAAATGCCCTCGGTAGGAAGACACAAGCCTCCAAAGGCTGGATACACAATGAAGACTAATACAAAATAGATCTGGGCCGTGTGAAGTGTCCAAACCCAGGACTGGATGGTGGTACACCCTGCTAGAAGACTAAAACCCTCAATAATTTGGCCCAGCTGAAGGAAACCTCCAAATGAGTCCAAACTCAATAGAATGATAGATCGAGGTGATAGGATCCCCCTCCTGAAGTCTCAGGCCGAAATGCTATGGATAACTCCTCTAAATGTTGAATCCTCCAATGAATTTGCGCCCTCCTGAAACTCTGAAGTGCCCAATAATTCGACCCTGATGAAGGAGGCCTCCAAATGCCCTGAAACTTGATAGGAAGATAGATCGCGACACTGCAAGTCACTAGGTAAAGTCTCCGGGTCAGATCTGAAGTACAACCTATCCAAACTGAATAGATCTGAATCTCCAAAGTGCCCTCCTTCTCTCCAATTCGTCCCAATGCTCTAGGAAATCATTTGTACCATACAACTCTCTCAAAAGGCACTAGAAATGATGGTGAAGACCCTGGAAGAAGAACCTAGGTGCTCAAATCTCCAAAATCCCTTCTCCTTGGTTGGATCGAACCTTCCTTCAATGAATGGTGTGCCCCCCCTTGCTGGAAACCCCCAATGGTGCACCCTATCTCTCTTCATGTACCTATAACTGGTGTAGAACCCTCTTGCAACTGAATAGATCTGAAATAGAATGGTGTGGGAGAATATTGCAACCCCGAGACCAAGCTTGGAACAAGCTAGGTGGAATCTTTCACCACCGAATTTTCCTCTAGGGTTTGTTAAGTCAAAACCCTCAAAACCCCCAAGGTATGGGCTCACTAGCTAGAAGCCAGATATCAAAAGAATAATCATACATGAATGAGAGAATATAGGCCCTTGCCTCTCCTTTATACTTCCTGCTCACCTTGTCCCTTCAAAGTGACTTTTACTTTATTAATTATTAATTAATTAATTAGCCTTTTTACCTATGAAAAGCACCTTATTCTCCTCGTGGTTTCCATGGCCATTGAAAGTCACTTTTCATCATCCAATAATGTAGTGTTGTTCCTCTCGATTCCAATGAGCTATTACACTGAGAGGTTCCTCCAAGTATTGTGCCCAAAATGACCTCTTTAGTGAATTTAATTAGCTCAAAATACTCAAAATCATGGAAATCGTCGGAATGCAATAGAACCAAAGCCAATCTGTGTGGAATGGATCATAATGATGAAATTGGATGAGCGATGCAAGTCGGACCCCAAAATATCCCTCGATAGCTCCTGTACTCGCTATAATTTCCATCTGGCTACTCTGGTCATCAAACACCTTGTAATACCCTGATGTCCCAAAGTGGGGACATTACATTTTCTCTTGGACAAAGAGATATTCTCCTCGATTTGCATGGCCATGTAATAGGCATCATCAGTTGTTTTTGGCCCCTTTTTATTGAGGAGGTACCCTAAATACACTAAGAGTGCATTGGTATAGAGGTAAATGAGGTACTTGTCTTCAGGAAGATGGCTTTTAGGGATCTGATACAACAAGCCCTCAAACCTATCATGGAATTCCCTGACAGTCTCAATCTTAGTTTGTTTTATATAATCGAGTCTTTTTTAGTAGCATTTGAATATCTTCCAATTTAATACCCCATCTCTTGAGAAAGGTTTCTTCTAACTGGTCCATAGTTGTGATGCTAGCATCAAGGAGATCGTTATATCATTCCCTAGAATTGCCATGAAGAGTGGAAAATAAAAGTTTCATTGCCAAATCCTTAGCATCATCACTGATAGGGTGGAGTTGAAAGAAAGCCCAAAAGTCATCCATGTGATTGTCGACTCTAACCCCATCACTACCAATGAATCTAAGGAGCCATTTTTCGTACCTCGGGGGCATTTTTCTAGGGTATCCTGGGATTTTACTCATGTCTAGGGGTTTGAAATTTCTCGGGTCCCATTGAGAAGTCATGGTTGACTTCGTCATTAGTGGAGTTGCCAGATAGTTTTCTTGACATTATCAAAGGGATGAGGGAATCACCCTCAGTGGAGTCACCCGGTAAGCTTGTAAGATAAATATTCTTGAGGAAAGGCTTACCAAAAAAGTGTTGCTCGAGGAATATTGACTCAGGGTTCCCCGACAATGGTGCCAAAATGTTATCGCACAATTTGTACTTTGATCAAAGTAAATGTTAAAGGAGAGAAAATTGGCATAACTGGAGACTACCCTATCACTGTCACCTCAATAGGATGCCTCTTTCTATCTAGGGTGGTAGGCCCAGGGGAGACGTCCCCGATGACCTGGGGTTTTGAGAAGGCAAGGTTAAATGGCTAGATAAAGATCCCGTTTCACAAGTCACCATCGACCAGAAAGTCTCGGTTTATAACCAATGAAATGATAATATGTCAAGTTGTACTTGCCCAGAACAAAGCAACAAGAAATTATATATATTGCAAGTACACTTGCTGGTTAGCACTTCACAAAACCATAAACTTTCTTAATAAAAGCAATTGGATGATAATGATGAAGTAAACAAAAAATTATAACAACAATATTTATAAGGGAATACTTCACATTAAATGCCTTGAAACAACTTCAAAATGAATAAGAATCATCAACCATTAATATCATAATACTAGAATTTATTAGAAGCAAATAGAACAATGCATAAATCAACCTTTTCAATTGCTTTTAGAAGCATTTAATGCTACAATTAATGGTTGTAGCTTACTTTAGTAACAACAACAATATTGTTAGTAGGTTAGGTTATTTTAGGGTTAGGAATAGTTAGTACTAGGTTTTTGATGGTTGTTTTGATCAATTATTCAAAAGAGGACTTAGACTAGTGCTTTTAGGGCAATGGAGTCAATGATGTGGCAGAAAATGTTGAAGAGGAATAATGAGAATAGGGAATCAAAGACAAGAGAGTGTGATAGATTGGAGTGTCGGTAACCCAAGGCTCCAATTATCAAACCCTAGGGGAAAATAACTACTAAGGTGTAGGTAACCCTAGGCCTTAGTAGGTTTCCTCCCTCTTTAACTCAATGTTGAAGCAAAATCAACTAAGATGAAGCAAGTAATACTAGGGTGTTGCAATGGCAAGGCCCTAGCAAATGCTTCAAGGAAAATGGCCTTTTGACAAGATCAAGTAGGTGAAGGCTTTTAAAGCTAGGACAATGACATGTGCTAGTCTTCCTAGGGTTTAATCAAGCAATTTCATAATCTTAAATGTAAATGAAAGATAAATAAGACTATAACCATTCAATTAAGAAGAATTGCAGAAATATCACTTACATACATTAGGAATAATCATGAAAATCCCTAGTTGAACACTTCCACCAAGAAACTTGTCAAAATACTCCAAGATTTAGCCTTCCTCAACAAGTGCGCCTAAAATTTCAGCCAAGAAACCCTAAGGAGGGCGCAAATTTCAGTCCTCACAAGTGTGAGTGAAAGATGATCCAAAATAAGAGTGATTTTCCCCTTATTTATACAATACTAATGACCAGAATTAGTTCAAAAATCCCTGTTATCCCCTACTTTTAGGGATAGCTAGGATATCATGTCTCAAGGCCCACAGGTCCTAGACATGGAGACCGAGAGCCAGATTGACTTGAGCATGGCCCTGGACGGCCCATCTTTTCTCCCTTTCAGCACCTCCACTTTGTCAACAACAACAACATCCATCACCTTTGGCTTGGTCATGTATCGAAGATGGTTCTTGCTCCATTAGGTAATGAGTCCGAGCATCATGGCATGTGTCACTCTAATCCTCAAAACCTTTGAATATGTGAATTTAATTCCTTTTGTTTCTAACAAATGCTTGGATCTTATACTTGTCCACTTGACCATGTCTGGGGGGAATGACAGGATGCCCTAGTAAGCCCGTGCCCATAGATTTTGAGTTGCCACTGGGAGGATTTCTGAAAAGTCATCGTCTGCTCCTGTCATATTACCACTTTTCCATCTTGCTTACTACTCATCCATCCCATTACATTTGTCCGGGCATTGGGTTGGTCAATCATTTAAGGGTTGCACCTTGCCTTGTGGGAAGAAGGGGCTAAAGGCCCAGAAGGTAAAAGCAAGCTGGAAAGAGATAAGAGCCTAAAAAATAAAACCTCGAGAAGCTTCACCCAGGGATCCCTGAGAAAGCAGTAAAAATATTTTCAACAAAAAATAAGAGGGACCCATAAAAATAATAAAACAAGACCTAGTCAGAGGATAGGGGTTCTCATCATGAGTCAACCTATTAGGTCCATGGGTACCTAGCAGTATGACACTACTAGCAGCTAGTTACCACACCAAGGTAGTGGCTCTTGGTTGCATGACCAAGAGAAAGGGGGTCTCTCACGAGCCAACCTTCTCATTTCTGTGAAATTACTTGTGGGTAATACTGCCACCACTAGTCACCACGCCAGGGCAGTGTCCCCTGATTAGCTTCTTGAAGAAAAAACAATAAATAATAAAGAATAAAAGGCAAAGAATGGGCTTGGAAACATTTGCATCCAAGACAGGTGCAACTCGCCTTCTACAAAGGCACCCACAGGTAAGCCCTGCATTTCCCTACTTTCACGACACGCCTTGTCAGGACATCCCTTATCCACCTCACCCATCTACATGACTTGGACTTAATCCCTTCCAGAAACATCCCTTTTCCAGTGGACACTAGCCCAATAGGACGCCCTGTCACCTTCTGCAAACTTGTATTGTAGATTTGTATAATGTCTTTGAGCACTTGACTGGGGTGAAAGGGGTTTTATGCACATGTTTAATAATATTGATGATGAGATGTGATTGACATTGCTATGATCCCTGTGACTTATGAGCCCATGGAGGGCATAGCTTTTGATGTGCAAGATCATGCCCGACAGACAGGTACCACATTGGATAGGTACACATGGGGAGATGATTAGTTTGGACCTCCATGGGGCTGAAGAGCCCACCAGATGGATGTTGAGACCCCAACAGGGGGCAGAGACAGGACAGAGGGGTTTGCACCAGAGAAGAGGAGGACGTTCCACAGAGGCACCCTGATAGAGCCTTACCTAGGGGGGTTGTGCCCTCTTCATTGGAAGGTTTGCCTTGGGAGGCCCAAGACGTGATCCAAGAGGCTCATGACGTCAACCAACTTCATGGACATTTTGGGAGATAGTCACTGGCAGTTTGGCATGTGTGGCAGGTTGGAGAAGCCCAAGGAGGGATTTTTTTTTTCTCCAGGAGGCTGCATTTTCCCTAGAAGGGGCTAACGTCACCCTAGAAAAGCAATGACGTCTCACCTTTTGCTTGATTAGGGTTTAGTTTAAGAAATTTAATGTAAAACAATATTATTTTGGTATTTTGGCCTTGTCGGCCTTTAAATGACCTAAAATTTTATTAAGGTTATTGGTATGGTATATATTGAGGGTTTTCACTCTCATTTTTTCATCATTTTTCACTCACTCATTAGTGAGGTATGAAATTTGAGGTTTGAAATTTGCGCCCTATCTTAGGGTTTTGGCTAAAATTGTGAGGCACACTTGTTGAAGGAAGAGATTTTTGGACTATTTTGGCATTTCTTCTTGGTGGAAGGTTTACAACTAGGGTTTTGCTACTTAAATGCATGGTTTATGTAAGTGAATTTCTGTACCACTTCTTAATTGAATGGTTATAGTTTTGTTTACTTGCATTTGTTATTATAATTTTCTGAATCAAACCCTAGGTGACAAGCACTAGTTAATGTCCTTGTCTCATGTCCCTGCCAAGTTAAGAGCTATTTTGATTTGCTAAAGTAGGATAGAGCCTTGCCATAGCAACACTCTATCCCTACTCTCCTAGCTAGCCATTGTTTCCTTGTTATTGAGCTAAGAAGGAGGAAGGCGCATCAAGGCCTAGGGTTTCTACACCTTGATGAGTTGTTTTCCCCTAGGGTTTGTTTGATGAAGCTTTGTTCTAGCATCACTTCATCTTCTAACTCTCTTGTCTTTATCCCTATAAATGTTTTTTTAAACTAGCTGATTTCATCTTGCCAATAAGCTAAAGGAGGAGAAAACACTAAGGCCTAGGGCTTCTACACCTTAGTGAGCCTTTCTCCCCTACGGTTCATTGTTGAGGCCTTGCTATAGCAACACCTCAACATCCAACCTTCTTGTTTTTAGTTTTATTATTATCACTTAGTCATTCAGCCTTTGCGTCCTCTTTTGACTCCATATGCCCTAGTAGCGCATTGGTCTAAGACCTCTTTCATTGAGTAACTTGATCACAAACAAACTTCTAGACTTTGAACAAACTCTAAATCTTACTAACCCTAGCCTAGACTAATCCTACTAACCCTATTTGTTGTCGTCACCTTCTTGTGCTATAAACACCTTTTGTGCAACATACGTTTTACCTTTTAAAACAATTGAATGATTGGTTAAGGCATTGTTTCTAAAGTGTTGATATTGTTACATTGAATGCCAACGTTTCTTTAGCATTTTTTGAGAAGTGATATTGTAATCATTGCTATTGTACAAACATTGATTTACTTCGTCAATATTATTGCTCAATTTCTTATTATCAGAAAGTCATTGATTATATGAAGTACTAACAACCAAGTAAGCTTGCACATGTATAGTTTCTTTGTTGCTTTGTCTTGAGCATGTACACTTCTTGGTTACTATTTTTTGTTATATTTTATCTTTATTGGCTATAAGCCGGACTTTCTGATCGGTGGTGACTTGTGAGGGGGGAAATTATCATCTAGCCTTTTAAGCCTTTGCCTTCTCAAAAGCCCAGGTCACCGGGGACGTCTCCCTTAGGACTTACCTCCCTAAATAGAAAGAACCTTCCTATTGAGGTGACAGTGGTGGGATTGGTTCAGTTACGCCAGTTTGACCTCCTTTCATCCGTCTACTATCTTAACTAAAAATTGTGCGATAACATTTTGGCGTCGTTGCGGGGGAACAATGAGTCAATTCTCCTCAAGACGACACTTTTCGGTAAGCCTTGCCTCTAGAGTTTCTATCTTACAAGCTTACCTAGCGACTTCACTTAGGGTGTTTTCCCTTATCCTTTGATAATTTTAAGCAAATTATCTGGCGACTCCACTAACCTTTTCCTAGGTGCCACCTTACTCTCAACTCTGTGATATTTCCAAGTTATGGGATCATGGCGTCCTGGGAACAACTGTATCCAACTATTGATTTCAAAAGCCTTCAAGGATACCCAACCCGTTTTGATACAAAATGGTCAAACAACCTTCCAAGATTTTGGGGCCTCCCAACTCCTCACATCATAAATTTTTTGGAGTACATAAGCGAGATAGAATTGGGAGGGGAGGATGTTCTGATAAAATTATTCATACTCTCTCTGCCATACTTCTTGAAAGATTGGTTTTTGGGTTGTTTCATGTTATCGCTCAATTTGTAGTCAAGGTCAAGTAGCTGGAAGGTAGGGACCAAACTGGCGTAACAGGAGCTTCCCCACCCACCGTCACCTCGATGGGGGGCTCTTTCTATTCAGGGTGGCTAATCCCAAGGGAGACATCCCTAGTAATCTGGGGTACTGAAGGAAAATGATTCAAGGGATTAAGGCTCAAAGGTTAAAGTAGGCTTTCCCTTCACAGATTACTGCCAAGAAGATAGTCAAGAGGAAGATAAACCAAAGTAGAATCACATGTTTGCGAGACAAGGCAACAATAAAACTAATACATGCAAATACTGGTTAATGCTTCAATTGTCAATGACTATCAATATGAAATACACATGAGCATAAATAAATGTAATTATTGACGAAGTCAATGATTGCAATAAAGCCTAAGGCTTATAATATTACTTCTTCAATAAATACAAAATGATAGAGCATTCAATGTACAATATCAATCCTTGAATTATCACAAGGCATTAAATACCATAAATATGCTCACATATAATGTTGTTGTGTCAAGCTTTCTAGAGGTGACGTCAGCCTAGTTTCTAGGTTAGTTTGCTAGGCAATGAGGTAGACGTTTTGCAAAATAAGCCAATGAAAATACTCAACACTTCAATGTCTATCAATGGATGACCTAGCCGCAACTTCTATACCAACCAAGAGTTCAAAATAGGCATGACGTCATCATAGAATTAGGGTTAGTAAGTTGCTAGGGTTAGTTAGGGTTTTAATTTTTTGGAAGCTAGAAAGATTGTTTTAACACAAAAGACTCAACGTTGCATTATTAGACTAGTGCCTTAGGGTAAATGGAGTCAAGGAGTAAGGCTAAAGGCTTGGAAAGATCTAA
>JZKD02S0383817.1:96192-108208 GCA_000966675.3 Picea glauca
AACATGACACATACCATGATACCTCGGACCAATTACCTCATGGAGCAAGAGTCCTCTCCGATGCAAGTCCAAGCCGGTGGTGATGGAAGCTGTTGCTGCTGACAGGACAAATCTGACGAAGAAGAAGAAAGATGGGCCTTCCAGGGCCATGCTCAGGTCAATCCTGCTTTTGGTACTCCATGTCTAGGACGTGTGGGCCTCGAGACATGATCTCCTAGTTATCCCTAGATATCGGGGATAACATTGCCAAGATAGGGGTATATCATCTTTCATACACCTCATTAGTAGGTTTATTAAGTTTACCAAACCACATTGCCAAACGTATGAAGATGCCCTTCAAAATCTCACAATAGCCTTGGAAGACGAAGGATTCACCGTTGAGATTGTAGAAGATCTCATAAATGTGTATCGTGATCAACACCAAGAACCCTTTGATATGAAAGAAGAGATTTATGAAGAAAATTCTCAAACCCTTGAAGAGGAGCAACATTTTTCCCATGATTCAATAGAATGCAGTGAAACTAGAGAAGTGAATTATGAGGATGAAACACTAGTAATTGCTCCTCCATCTGACGAAGCTCTCCAAGATCCTATTGTTCCTGCACAAGAAGAAGTAAGCAAGGTGAGTTACTTCCCTTTCCTTATTTTTAAGGATTCTTTATCTTATGATGTGGAAAGTGAAGAAGTGTTGGATTTTCTAAACCCTTCATGTTGTGATGAAAATGATGACTTTGTTGATAATATTAACGAGTTCATACATGTCGTGAAGCGTAAATGGGATGTGATTGGATATGATGGGGATCCCATTTACGACATTGAGGGTCATTCCCAAAAGTTGCCATTACCTGAAGTTAATAAGAAATTTGACATTTGGCAACAAGAACATAGGGGGTCTCATCATGAGCCAGCGTATTAGGTCCATGGGTACCTAGCAGTATGACATTACTAGTAGCTGGTTACCACGCCAGGGTAGTGGCTCTTGGTTGCATGGCCAAGAGAAAGGGGGTCTCATCATGAGCCAACCTTCTCATTTATGTGAAAGTACTTTTGGGTAACAATGCCACCACTAGTCACCACGCTAGGGCACTTTCCCCTGATTAACTTCTTGAAGAAAAAGCAATAAAGAAAAAAGAATAAAAGGCAACGAATGGGCTTGGAAACATTTTCATCTAGGACAGGTGCAACTCGCCTTCTACAAAGGCATCCACAGGTAAGCCCTGCATTTCCCTTCTTTCACTGCACCCCTTGTCAGGACATCCCTTATCCACCTCACCCATCTACATGACTTGGACTTAATCCCTTCCAGAAACATCCCTTTTCTAGTGGACACTAGCCCAATAGGATGCCCTGTCACCTCCTCCAAACTTGTATTTCATATTTGTATAATGTATTTGAGCACTTTACTAGGGTGAAAGAGGTTTTATGCACATGTTTAATAATATTGATGATGAGATGTGATTGACATTGGTATGATCCCGGTGACTTATGAGCCCATGGAAGGCATAGCTTTTGATGTGCAGGATCATGCCCGACAAACATGTACCACGTTGGACAGGTACACATGGGGAGATGATTAGTTTAGACCTTCATGGGGTTGAAGAGCCCACCAGATGGATGCTGAGACCCCAACAGGGGGCGGAGACAGGACATAGGGGTTTGCACCAGAGAAGAGGAGGACGTTCCACAGAGGCACGCTGGTAGAGCCTTACCTAGGGGGGTTGTGCCCTCTTCATTGGAACGTTGGCCTTGGAAGGCCCATGACATCACCCAAGAGGCTCATGATGTCATCCAACTTCATGGACGTTTTGAGAGACAGTCACTAGCAGTTTGGAGAAACCCAAGGAGGGCTAACTTTTTGCTCCAGGAGGCTGCATTTTCCCTAGAGGGGCTAACGTCACCCTAGAAAAGGGATGATGTCTCACCTTTTGCTTGATTAGGGTTCAATTTAAGACATTTAATGTAAAATAATATTATTTTGGTATTTTGGCCTTGTCGACCTTTTAATGACCTAAAATTTAATTAAGGTCATTGGTATGGTATATATTGAGGGTTTTCACTCTCATTTTTTCATCATCTTTCACTCACTCACTCATGAGGTCTAAAATTTGCGCCCTATATTAGGGTTTTGGCTGAAATTGTGAGGCGCACTTGTTGAAGGAAGACATTTTTGGACTATTTTGGCATTTCTTCTTGGTGGAAGGTTTACAACTAGGGTTTTGCTACTTAAATGCATGGTTTATGTAAGTATTGAATTTCTGCAACACTTCTTAATTGAATGGTTATAGTTTTGTTTACTTGCATTTGTTATTATAACTTGTTGAATCAAACCCTAGGTGACAAGCATTGGTTAATGTCCTTGTCTCATGTCCCTACCAAGTTAAGAGCTATTTTGATTTGCTGAAGTAGGATAGAGCCTTTCCATAGCAACACTCTATACCTGCTCTCCTAGCTAGTGGTTTTCCCCTTGTTATTAAGCTAAGAAGGAGGAAGACGCATCAAGGCCTAGGGTTTCTATACCTTAATGAGTCGTTTCCCTCTAGGGTTTGTTTGATGAAGCCTTTCTCTAGCAACACTTCATCTTCTAACTCTCTTGTCTTTAGCCCTATAAAATTTTGTTTAAGCTAGCCGATTTCATCTTGCCAATAAGCTAAAGAAGGAGGAGAAGGCCTAGGGTTTCTACACCTTAGTGATCCTTTCTCCCCTATGGTTTCATTATTGAGGCCTTGCTATAGCAACACCTCAACATCCAACCCTCTTGTCTTTAGTTTTATTATTATCACTTAGTCCTTCAGCCTTTGCATCCTCTTTTGACTCCATATGCCCTAGTAGCATACTGGTCTAAGACCTCTTGCATTGAGTAACTTGATCACAAACAAACTTCTAGACTTTAAACAAACTTCTAGACTTTGAACAAACTCTAACTCTTACTAACCCTAGCCTAGACTAATCCTACTAACCCTATTGCTACCGTCACCTTCTTGTGCTATAAACTCCTTTGTGCAACATTCGTTTTACCTTTTAAAGCAATTGAATGATTGGTTAAGGCATTGTTTCTAAAGTGTTGATATTGTTACATTGAATGCCAAAGTTTCTTTAGCATTTATTGAGAAGGGATATTGTAATCATTGCTATTGTACAAACATTGATTTACTTCGTCAATATTATTGCTCAATTGCTTATTATCAGAAACTCATTGATTATATGAAGTACTAACCAACAAGTAAGCTTGCACATGTATAGTTTCTTTGTTGCTTTGTCTCGAGCAGGTACACTTCTTGGTTACCATTTCCGGTTATCTTTTATCTTTATTGGCTATAAGCCGAACTTTCTGATCGGTGGTGACTTGTGAGGGGGGGAATTATCATCTAGCCTTTTAAGCCTTTGCCTTCTCAAAACCTAAGTCATCGGGGACGTCTCCCCTGGGCCTTGCCTCCCTAAATAGAAATAACCTTCCCATTGAGGTGACAGTGGTGGGATTGGTTCAATTACACCAATTTGACCTCCTTTCATCCCCCTACTATCTTAACTACAAACTGTGCGATAACAAGGCCGACATGGCCTGTTACACATAATTTCCAGTTTTTATATTAAATGTCATAATTAAACCCTAAATCAAGCTGCAAAGGTGACGTCATGCCCTTTTAGGGTGGCGTTAGGCCCTTTTTGGGCAACGTTGGCCTCCTGGAGAAAAATGTTAGGCCTCCTTAGGCCTCAGGATCCTACCACATGTGCCACTTGTCACACAACTACCTCCAAAACATCCAAAATGCTAGGTGACGTCATGGGTGACCTGGGTAATGTCATGGGCCTTCTAAGGCCTACATCATGGTGAAAAGGGCACAACCCCCCTGGTTCCAGGCCTGCTAGGCTATCCCTAGTGAAACATCCTGCTCTCTCTCTAGTGCAATCCCCTGATCTGTCTCTGCCCCTGGCTGGGTCTCAACATCCATCTGGTCGACTTATTAGCCTTATGGAGGTTCGAACTAATCATCTCCCCGTATGTACTTGCCCATCAAGTGTGGCCCTGCAACATCAACAAATACGACTTCCATGGGCTCATAAGTCATAGGGATCATAGCAATGTAAATCACATATAATCATCATGTTATTTAAACATGTGCATGAAACCCCCTTTACCCGGGCAAGTGCCCAAAGACATTATGCTATTCTACAGAGCAAGTTTGGAGGCAATGCTAGGACGTCCTATTGGGATAGTGCCCATTGGATGCGGTATGTTTCTAGGTGAAGACAAAATCCAGGCCATGTGAGTGGATGAGGTTGTAAGGGATGTCTGGGCAATGGATGCAGTGATAGCAGGGAAATGTATGGCTTACCTGTGGGTGCCTGTGAAGAGGGTGAGATGCACCTTGTCATGGATGCAAATATTTCTAAGCCCATTCATGTATTTTATCTTTTATTCTTATTGATTTTTATTTCAAGAGGCTAGTTAGGGGACACTGCCCTGGCGTGGTGACCAGTGGTGGAAATGTTACCCACAAGCATTTCACTCAAATGAGAAGGTTGACTTGTGATGAGACCCCCTTTCTCTTGGCTATGCCACCAAGATCCACTACCCTTGCATGGTGACCAGTTTTTGGTAGTGTCATACCGCTACATGCCCATGGACCTAGTAGGTTGGCTCGTGATGAGACCCCCTATCCTCCAACTAGGTCTTGATTTATTATTTTTATGGGTCCATCTATTTCGTGTTGAGAAGCTTTTTATTGCTTTCTCAGGGATCCCTAGGTGAAGCATCTCAAGGTTTCATTCCTTTGGCTTTTATCTTTTGCCAACTACTTTTACCCTCTGGGCCTTTAGCCCCTTCTTCCCACAAGGTAAGGTACAACCCTTAGATATTTGGCCAACCGAATGCATGAACTAGTGTAATGGGATGGATGTGCAGGAAAAAGATGAAAAGTGGTAAGTATGGTGGGAACAGATGATGACCTTTCATGAGTCCCCCCAGTGGAAACTCAAACCCTATGGGAACCATCTTACTAGGGCATCTTGTCATTCCCCCTAGGTGTGGTCAAGTGGAAAGGCATAAGGTCCAAGCACATGTTAGAAGCAAAAAGAATTAAATGCACATATCCAAAAGTTTTGAGGATCAAAGTGACACATACCATGATACCTGGACTTATTACCTTATGGAGCAAGACTCATTTCTGTTGCAAGACCATGCTGATGTGATGGATGTTGTTGGTGTTGACAAAGTGGAGGCGCTGAAGAAGAAAAGGATGGGCCATGCTCAAGTCGATCTGACTCTCGGTACTCCATGTCTAGGACTTGTGGGTCTCGAGACACAATCTTCTTAGTTATCCTAGGCTAGGGGATAACAAACCCTACTTCTTTAATTTAGCAGGCTTATATCTTAGATTATATAAAGAATGTTTCAATTCAGACAAAGAGGACTTAACAATGGTGCCCATCTCGATTTGTCTATATTCTCTGCCAACGGAACACTGGAAGGAAGATATCTTGGAGGATATAGGAAACACTATTGGGGTTTTTGTGAAAGCGTATGAGCAAACTAGGAAGATGAGATATACATCTTATGCCTGCATTTGTGTGTATATTGATATATCAAAGGAGATTCCGTAAGGGATAAAACTAACTTGGGAGGATGAAGATTGGTTCCAACTTCTGGATTATGAACACATTCATTTAGGTACAAGATATGTCATGAACATGGACTTCTCTTCCGAGATTGTCCATTGAACGTTCGTCCAGTGACCCAAAAACAGAAAGAGGTCAAGGACTCCAAAGATTTTATGAAGGTAAATAGTAGGAAACTGCAAGCCAGTAGGGGATCAGGGCTGGAGATTAATAAGAGGCCACATATATCAAAGAGATTCGACATTCTAAATAAGGACCCTAAGAAGGAGGCAACTTCTAAGGATGTGGAAGGGGATCCAGAAGGAGGGAAAAAGTATCCAAGAGAAGAGAGAGACCCAACACTCCAGGAAACAAATTGAGAACCTGAGGATGCTGACATACAAAGCGAGGAAGTAGAAGACATGGATATTGGTGAAGTAGATCTAGACGGAATTGAATAGGCATGCTTCAATACGGCATCAGGATATATCCCTACCCGTCAAGTCTTCCTATCGAGGGATGCGATTATCAAAATGAAATCATCAACTTCGCTTGGTGCAGTAGCAGAAACCCTTAAAGAAAATGAAGGGGCTTGAAAAACCTCAGGGGAAAAGCGTGGAAGATGGAGTAATAAACATATAATCAAGGAGGTTGGAGAAACGTTGGTAGCATCGGGACAATATCTGACTATCAAGGAGGTATCTCAATCTTTCTCTAAATTCTCTTAATGAAATTAGTTTAGTGTCTTGGAATATCAAAGGCTCTAATAGCCCTCAGAAAAGAAGAATCTTGAAAAGACAGATTTCCAAAGAGAAACCTACAATTATGATGCTTCAGGAGACCAAATGCTTTGAAGTAGAACTCAAGCTAATGAGATCGAAAATATGGAGAGGTAGTGATGCAATAGCGTTAGATGTAGATCGAGTGGCTGGAGGATTAGCAATTCTATGAAATCCTCAAGAGGTATGTCTGTCTAATTTTGTAGCCACTTTTCATATACTGTCTGCATCTTTCCATGTAATTGGTTCGAATGTTAGAGGAATTATTTCAAATGTGTATGGCCCCTTCCAGGCCTTCGAAATCCCAGATTTTTTGGAATCATTGGAGAGCATGGGCACCTGGGCAGGACAAGGACATTGGATAGTTGGGGGCGATTTCAATATGATCAGAAATATGGAGGAGAAGAAAGGAGGTCAAAGGCACTTGAGTAATACCAACCAACATTTTGGAGAAGTGATCGATGAGTTAAATTTGGTGGATGTTAGAATGTCTAATAGCCTCTTCACTTGGCACAATAAACAAACAGGGGAAAGATAGATAGCCTCCCGGCTTGACAGATTCCTGGCGTTGGAGTCCATATTAACGAGAGGAGGTGAATTATCTTCCCTGGTGCTACGTTCAGCATGTTCCGACCACTAGCCTATTAGCCTAGAATGGGGAAGAATAGGGGAGCATCTCAGGAGGCCCTTCTGGTTCGAACAATTCTGGTTGTCCCACCCTAACTTCCAGGGGATGGTAAAACGATGTTGGAAGGATTTTGATCCACCCAAGGGGACCCTGATGTATAGGTTCCAACAAAAGTTGAAATACATAAAGTAAAAAGTCAAAGTCTGGAACAAAAATTCCTTTGGAAATATTTTTCAAGAAAAACAAAGATTGGAAAGCTAGTTGGAGTAGTTGTAGCAAGTGGCAATGAAAGAAGGTTATACTGATGAAATGAAGGTGGAAGAGGCAGACCTTCAAGTGCAACTAGATTAGAGGGAAAGCAAAGAGAAAATTTTGTGGAAACAAAAATTGAAGAATCAATGGCTTAAGTAAGGAGACAAGAATACAAAATTCTTTCACTGAGCGACCATTCAACATCGCCCGATGAACATGATAACTAGGATAAAAACGGAGGTGGAAACGTAGGCTAATATTGAACAGGATCTTAGTACATTTTTTCATGATCTGTTGGAAGAACCCATTGAGGATATAAGTAGAGAAATAGAACAAGTGATTCAACAAAATAAACTATTGATGAGGCCAATTGAAATGTCAGAATTGGAAGAGGTGGTAAGTCAGATGGAGGGAGGCAAGGCTTCGGGGCTTGACGACTTTACCACAATTTTTTTCAACTCATGTTGGGAGATGTTGAAAGAAGAGGTACTGGAGATAGTGGAAGATTCCAGGAGAACATGAAAAGTTTTGTCAGCTTTCAATTCAACATTCTTGACCTGAATTCCTAAGCATAATGGAGTTGATTCGCCTAACAAGTTTAGGTCGATAACATTGTGCAATGTAATCTATAAGATAATCACTAAAGTCATGGACAATAGATTAAAGGGGCTATTACCTATGTTGATTTCCCTAGAACAAACATACTTCGTGGAAGGCAGGAAGATATCGGATGGGATTTTGTTAGCTCACAAGGTGATTCATTCTCTAAAGGGCACGTAATTTCCTGGAATGATGATTAAGCTTGATTTATCTAAAGCATATGATAAGCTCAATTGGAAATTCATGGAGAAGATGATGTATGCTTTTGGTTTCCAGGAGCAATGGGTTTGATGGATCATGAATCTATCTTCATCAACGTTTTTCATGGGCTAATAGCTGGAATTCAGTGTCTACTGAGTAGAAATTGGATTCCTATCATTATTGAGCGAGATTCAAAGATAATTATAAGGATGGAAGAACGTATCCAGAAAGGTGCCAAGGCTGCCAAAGTGGTACACAATTGGAGATTGGAAGCACGATTAGGACAGTTGGCAATCCTTCTGCACAACAGCCCCGCGGTTGCTTTTGGCCATGTAAGGAGAAGTGCAAACAAATTGGCATATTTTATTGCAAACCAAGGGGTAAATGAAAAGAACGCTCCGAGGGAAGGATTGTGGGAAGATCTGCAGGACCGAGATTTCAAGCATAAATGCCAGGATCTTGCCTCCCACGATTCCCCTATCTCAGATGTGGGTGTTAATGGGGAGGGAGGATAGCCGGGCGAGTCTTATCCAGCTCGTGTTGATGGGGAGGAAGTGTAAGAGCCTACTTGTCGTTGTTGAAGTGATGGAGAGTGCATTAAATTATGAGGTAAATGAAATGAGGGGAGAGAGCATGGAATGCCAGTGGATGAAGCCGACATTTTCAAGCAAAAGAGCGATGGTTGGAGCAAGGGAGGAGGCACCACTCTGGAAGGGAAGATACTTCGGCACCCCGTTCTTCTCAAGCGACTGAGGCTCCATCAATACAACAACCAGTGGAAACTGGTGCCCCCTTTGGGGGTTCCGGTTAGCTCAATTTTTCCTTTTATGTATATAAATATTTATGGAGTGGTTTGAGAATAGAAATTTTGTAGCCTTTCGGCTCTATCGCTATAGTAGACCTCTAGGAATTGGTAGCAGATTTAGGGGGTTAAAGGTGGTGATCTTGCTCTTTATTTACTATCCCAGTTTTTTGAAACAACGGTACCCTTGGTTTTTTGGTAAGGGCAGGGTTCCTATCTCAACATACTTACTACTAGTCTCATCGTCTGGTTTCCTCATGCAAGAAGACGGGTTTTGTATTTATATGTACATTATTTTCTTCTCAAAGTAATAGAAGGCAACACATATCTTACTAAAAAAAAAAATTAATTAAAACTGCAACTGTAGCTAAAGTCATTCTCTTTTAGCCGCACTAATACGATAGAGTCATACACAACACCCCTATGATTTGATACTATTACACTCACTCCCTTCGCGAGTCCAGCATCTTCAAACCCATGGTAGAGATCAACATTGGTAATGATTGGGCACTGCTCAATGGAATCCTAGGACTTGTGGATGCCATTATCATTGTGTTGAGGTATTCTTGTACTAAAGAGGAGTGTATATCATCTATTGTTTTCTTGACATGTTCCATGAGAAGAGGCTTCTCTTGGACAATTTGTTCCTTGTCAACTTCAATGATTGCATCCTGTTGTAAGTCCCCTTCATAAAGAGATTCATCATTTTGCACATTAGGAGATTGATTAGGGAGAGGAAGAGATTTTGGAAGAGATGCTGGGAGATCATGCCTGGATATTCTAAATCCTCTTGACATGGAGTTTCATTGTAAATGGGAGTACAATAAACAAAGAGAAGATCAAAGTAGTCATCTTCACACAATTGGACGATATCTCCATACCATTTTTCACAAGCATATTCCAAATATAACTACGAACCTATATTGTTACAACATTCAATATTTATGGTAAGTGCCATGTAAAATATATTACAGACATCCAAGAATATTTCCACAGTTTATTTCTAATTGGCCATGCTAGGGTTTCACACAAAAATAAAATCTTACCTCGATTATGGTTTTCCCATTTCTACGAGGTTTTTGAAGCTGAACATGTATGTCAAATTGTAGAAGTTGTAAGTCATTGAGTATTGACAGTTGTATCATATATATATGTCAAATTGTAGTCACAAAACTCTCTTTCAAATGGCATTGATTTGGCTTTGTTATCGCACAGTTTGTAGCTAGGAAGAAAGGCTATAAAGTAGAAGGCCAAACTGGCGTAACAAGAACCTATCCCACCCAATGTCACCACTATGGGGAGGTTCTTTCTCTTTAGGGAGGTGAGGCCCAGGGGAGACGTCCCCGGTGATCCTGGGGTTTTGAAGAGGCTAAAGGATAATCAAATAATGACAAGTTTTCCCCTTCACAGATCACCACCAGAACAGATAGTCCCGGCTAAACAACTAATAATAAAGAAAAACCCAAAGAAATGTACCTTCCTGGAACAAGACAACAACAAACTGACACGTGCAAGCTATTTCAATAGGTTAGTACTTAATATCAATCAAGAACTATCTAATAAACTTATAAGCAATTTGAATATAAATATTGACGGAATCAATGTTTATCAATAGTAGTAAAAATCATATCACTTCATCAATAATTATTAGAATGATGTGGCATTCAATGTAATAAACCAACATTTTACTCAATTTATGCCTAAAACCACATTCAATTGCTCACAAGATGAAATGTTGCTACAATAAAGATGAAATATCCAATAATGTCATCAACAACTTAGGGTTAGTAGGGTTAGCTAGAGTTAGGGTTTCAATTCAAAAGCTTTGAGAGTGTTTAGATCAAGTTCTACTTCAACGTTTGAGGTCTTAGATCAATGCCTTAGAGTTTAATGGAGTCATAAGTGAAGGACACACAGGTTGAAGGAGGACGGCTAAGGATTGGAGGGAAGAGCTCTGAAGTGCTGCTATGGAAGGGCTTCAAAGACAAAAACCTAGGGGAGAGAGGCTCACTCCGGTGTTGCTATGGCAAGGCCTTGTGCTCTCTCCTCCTTCCTTAGATGGAAAAAATGGCTAGCATGAAAGATAAAGTCAAGACAAGAGAGTCAAATGAGGGATAGTGTTGCTACAACAAGGCTCTATCATCAAACCCTAGAAGAAAATGACCCTAAGTGTAGATAACCTAGGCCTGAGACGTCTTCTCCTTCTTGAGCTCAAACAGGTACGACTAGCAAAGGGAGAAAAGGAGAAAGGAGTGTAGCTACGACTAGGCTCTCTTTTCCTCTTCAATGGCCGAAAATCTCTCTATCAGGGGACATGAGACAAGGACCTACTTGTGTGCTTGTCACCTAGGGTTTTTGTTCAACAATAATCATAAATGCATGCAATAAATTAAACTACAACCATTCATTCAAGAAGTTTTGCAAAAAAATACTTATAATTCACCAAGAAATAAATGTGCAAACCCTAGTTGTAACACCTTCCTTCAAGAGAGAAACCAAACTATGCCAAAATAGCCTTCCTTCAACAAGTGCACATCACCCAATTATCCAATAACCCAAGATAGGGCGGTAATTTCAGACCTCACTAATGAGTGAGTTAGTTCTGATGATAAAATGAGGATCAAAATCCTCAATATATACTGTATCAATGACCTAATTTTACTTTTTAGGTCATAAAAAGGCTGACAAGGCCATAAGTCAAAATCATATTGTTTTTACATTAAATGCTAAGTAAAAACCCCTTCAAGGGAGGCGCTAGCCCTTTCTAGGGAAAATGAGACATCCAAGAGCAAAACGTTAGCCCCCCAGGGGCCTCTCCAACATGCCACACGTGCCACTTCTACCCAGTCTGCCTCCAAAAGTGTCCATGCAGCTGGATGACATCATGGTGAATATGGGGATGTCCTAAGCCTTCCAAGACTAGCGTTCCACTGAAAAGGGGTCATTCCCTCTAGGTCTAGTCCTGCCAGAGTGTCTCTGGTGGAATGTCCTCTTCCTCTCAGGTGAAAAACCCCTGATCAAGCTCTGTCCTGTCTCTGCCCCCCGATGGGGTCTCAACATCCATCTGGTGGGCTCTTCAGCCCCATGGAGGTCCGAATTGGTCATCTCCCCATGTGTACCGGTCCAAATGGTACCTGTCCGTCGGGCATGGTCCTGCAC
>JZKD02S0383817.1:112969-134086 GCA_000966675.3 Picea glauca
AACTTAGGGTTAGTAGGGTTAGCTAGAGTTAGGGTTAGTGTAGTTAGGGTTTCAATTCAAAATCTTTGAGAGTGTTTAGATCAAGTTCTACTTCAACGTTTGAGGTCTTAGATCAATGCCTTAGGGTTTAATGGAGTCATAAGTGAAGGACACACAGGTTGAAGGAGGACGACTAAGGATTGGAGGGAAGACCTCTGAAGTGCTGCTATGGCAGGGCTTCAGAGACAAAACCCTAGGGGAGAGAGGCTCACTCTGGTGTTGCTATGGCAAGGCCTCGTGCTCTCTCCTCCTTCCTTAGATGGAAAAAACGGCTAGCATGAAAGATAAAGTCAAGACAAGAGAGTCAAATGAGGGAGAGTGTTGCTACAACAAGGATCTATCATCAAACCCTAGAAGAAAACAACCCTAAGTGTAGATAACCTAGGCCTGGGACATCTTCTCCTTCTTGAGCTCAAACAGGTACAATTAGCAAAGGGAGAAAAGGAGAAAGGAGTGTAGCTACAACTAGGCTCTCTTTTCCTCTTCAATGGCTGAAAATATCTCTATTAGAGGACATGAGACAAGGACCTACTTGTGTACTTGTCACCTAGGGTTTTTGTTCAGCAGTAATTATAAATACATGCAAGAAATTAAACTACAACCATTCATTCAAGAAGTTTTGCAAAAAAATACTTATAATTCACCAAGAAATAAATGTGCAAACCCTACTTGTAACACCTTCCTTCAAGAGAGAAACCAAAATATGCCAAAATAGCCTTCCTTCAACAAGTGCACATCACCCAATTATCTAATAACCCAAGATAGGGCGCTAATTTCAGACCTCACTAATGAGTGAGTCAGTTCTGATGATAAAATGAGGATCACAATCCTCAATATATACTGTATCAATGACCTAATTTTACGTTTTAGGTCATAAAAAGGCCGACAAGGCCATAATGTCAAAATCATACTGTTTTTACATTAAATGCTAAGTAAAAACCCTAATTAAGCAGAAAAGAGAGTAAAATACCCTTCAAGGGAGGCGCTAGCCCTTTCTAGGGAAAATGAGACATCCAAGAGAAAAACGTTAGCCCCCCAGGGGCCTTTCCAACATGCCACACGTGCCATTGCTGCCCAGTCTGCCTCCAAAAGTGTCCATGAAGCTGGATGACGTCATGGTGAAGATGGGGACGTCCTAAGCCTTCCAAGGCTAGCGTTCCATTGAAAAGGGGTCATTCCCCCTAGGTCTAGTCCTGCCGGAGTGTCTCTAGTGGAACGTCCTCTTCCTCTCAGATGAAAAACCCCTGATCAAGATCTGTCCTGTCTCTGCCCCCTGATGGGGTCTTAGCATCCATCTGGTGGGCTCTTCAGCCCCATGGAGGTCTGAACTGGTCATCTCCCCATTTGTATCGGTCCAAATGGTACCTGTCCGTCGGGCATGGTCCTACACATCAAAAGCTACGCCCTCCATGGGATCATCAGTCACAGGGATCATAGAAATACCAATCACATCTCATCATCAATATTATTAAACATATGCATAAAACCCCTAATACATCAGTCAATAGCTCAAAGACATTACAAAAACCTGCAATACAAGATTGAAGAAAAGGACAAGGTGTCCTATTGGGCTAGTGTCCACAAGAAAATGAAAGTTTCCAAAAATATCTCATCCAAGCCATGTAAGTGAGGTGATGTGGTTAGGGGATGTCCAAACATGTGGGTGCAGTGAGGGCCAAGGATGCATAAGTGTTACCTGTGGGTGCCTTTGTAGAAGGTGAGTTGTACCTGTCATGGATGCATTTTTTCCAAGCCCATTCTTGCCTTTATTATTTTTATTCTTGTTTTATTTTTTTGTTCAAGAACTAACCAGGGGACACTGCCTTGGCATGGTGACTAGAGATGACAACATTAGCCACATGTACATTCACAGAGATGAGAAGGTTGGCTCGTGATGAGACCCCCTTTCCCTTGGCCATGCAACCAAAGGTCATTTCCCTGGCGTGGTAACCAGATGGTGGCAATGCCACACTGTTAGGTACCCATGGACCTAATAGTCTGGCTCGTGATGAGACCCCCTATCCTCTGACTAGGTCTTGTTTTGTTATTTTTCGGGCCCCTCTTGTTTCTTGATGAGAGGATTTTTACTACCTTCTCGGGGATCCCTGGGTGAAGCATCTCGAGGTTTTATTTCTAAGATTTGTCTTTTACCAACTGCTTTTACCTTCTGAGCCTTTAGCCCCTTCTTCCCATGAGATAAGGTGCAAATAGGTCAACCGAATGCCCGGACAAGGGGAATGGGATAAATGAATGGGAGATAAGATGAAATAGTGGTGCTATGATGGGAGCAGACGATGGCTTTTCATAAATTCCCCTAGTGGCAAACCAAGACCTATGGGCACAGGCATGCTAGGGCACCCTGACAATTTCCCCAAGCATGGTCAAGTGGGCTAATGTAAGATCCAAGCAGTTGTTAGAGACAAAAGGAATCAGATGCATATATTTAAAGGTTTCAATGATCAAAAGTGACACATACCATGATACCTGGACCAATTACCTCATGGAGCAAGAACCTCTTCTGATACAGGATCAAGCCGATGGTGATGGATGTTGTTGCTGCTGACAAGACAAAAGATGATGAATGAAGAAAAGGATGGGCCCTCCAGGGCCATGCTCATGTCAATCCTGCTCTCGGTACTCCATGTCTAGGACCTGTGGGCCTCGAGACATGATCTCCTAGTTATCCCCAAAAAGTGGGGATAATAGGCTTCAATCTGGGCAGTCTGTCAGAAGTTATCTGTTCTGAAATACTTGGAATAAAGTCATGTCTGTAACAAAAAAAACCTAAAAATAACATATTTTTCAATCTGCAATATCTTGATCACACAACCTCTGATTTGAGTGATTTCTTTTTCCAACTACATATTTTTCTAAGTAGAATGCAGATCTGCAATTTCCGCCCGAAAATGATGCTTCAAAATCTTTATAAATCTCTCTTATTTCCACAGTCCTATTTTCTTCTTCTTCTTCTTCTTTTCCTTTTTTTCAACAATACACTTGGAAATGAGAAATTACAAGCTTTGATACCACTTGCAATCTCCTTGTAACCAAAATGGACACCACAACACTATACCAAGTATCGATGAGTGATAATGTAAGAAATAACAACAAAAGAAATAACAAGGGTTGGGGCCACCTGCACACCAAAGGGTTGGAATGACATGCAATTCATACATAGTGGGGGAAGATATCTATATGTACTTGGTACTCAAATCACTAAACAAGATTTAATTGTATTGATAATAGAATGGATTGATTACAAGGGGAGGGAGACCCCACTTAATACATATATCATATTAACACCTCTCCACTAACATAGTGGTGAGTCATTAATGCACATAACTAATACATATCCACTAACTTAGTGATAACTCATTAAAATGAGTAATCTCAACTAACATTGTGATGGGGCAATAATGAGTCAAAACAAAATAACGCATCTACAAAATATGTTGTGTATAAGTACTATCTTGTGTATAAGTACATATAAATGTTTCATAGTTAGTGGTGACGGGGGAGGTCAACAGGGGTTGGGGAAGAGAGAGGATTTCTTTGTGATTGATGAGTTTAACTAACTTGAACTTATTAGGGTCAAATTCCATGGTGTCCTTAAGAACTGAATGCATGTTTTTTTATGAGGATTTACATGATTGTTGATGCTTGGGAAACATGACAAGTAGAGGAAGAGAAAATGGAGGAATTCTAGCACCAATAAGCATGATGCATACCTCTTGGTTTATTGTTTAACTTAAGGTCCATGTGTAATGTGAACCTCTTCACTTTCAATCCAATTATATGAATTTTCCATATGAATATGGGATTGTAATGATATCGATGATGACAATATTACTTCATATTGTAAGTGAATGGTGCTAGAGGGTGTCATTATAATAAAATTTGGAACCCAACCCCTTCTAGACACCATCTTTAGGATCATCTCATATTATATTGGGTTTGAGACATGGGTGAAACATGCATTGGTCATGGCACATACTTGTATTTTGCTTACATAAGAGTCTTAATAACCTGGAAGAGGTAGGGCTTGCAAGTTTTGTATCCATTGACTACCCTCCCTTTACTATATTCTCCTTTAATGGTCCTTGTTGCCGCCTAATCCACACCTCGGGTCACGTGGAAGAAATCTTCAATCCATTGGGTGTGGCCTTAGGGGCAAGTCTCGAGTCGGGTAGTTGTTACCTAACACTCGACTCCTTCGTCTAGACTAACTCCTAGTGAAGCCAAGGGGGGTAGTCCCTAAAAAAATAATCTAAGGATGATTAGATCTAAGTACAAATATTAAACAATATTATTCTAGGAGTTAATATGAAGTGAAAGCAAGAGCAATTTATTCTAGCAGCATATGACAATAATATACTTGCTTATATCAATAATATCAAGTAACTGAGATATTCCAAGGACAAAGATAACAACAAATTGATAATGCTTGAAAGTAAATTCAATTATTTGAAATGGAAATGAAAGCACTTGAAAAATTAACAAACTTAAAATGAATAGACCAGTGCCAATAATGTAAAACAAGGTTGTTTCCAGATATATGTATTGCAAGTGCTCTTGACAAATTTTATTATTAAGGGTGATTGGTTGAATTAGAGGGTTAATTTCATGAAGTAGCTTGATGTTGCAAGTCCACCTTGTGAATGCAAGATTGTAAGTGTGAAACAAAAAAGTAAAATCTAATCTAAGATTTGGCGCCTTAATAGTTATCCCTCAAAGAGTACCCACAAGTGATCCGGATTGGATCATTATATTATTTTTCATCTATATCACTACTTTTTGGGTGGAAAAATTGGAGGAATCAACTTGCAGGGCCATTTCGGCGGCTAGTCCAAATTTGGAAATTTGGGTCCAAAAAAATAGTCAGAAATCTTTTGGAGCCATTTTGAGGCATAAAATGATCTTTTTTTGGGGCCAAACCTTAATATGGAGTAAGATTCTAAATTCTACACATCAATACCTTTCCAACGGAGCAGACTGTTCGTCAATCGGAGTTCGTATGAGAAAGTTATGTCTCCTACAAGTTGACCTACCATATTGATCACCATGGTGCGAGTGGATGACACGTCGGCCTCCATTACTTAGACATGTGGGGCTAGCCACATAGTGTATTTTCTAAGAACATTCTAGAAGGTCCAAAGCCTTATCACAATTGAAGGTTGAGGAATTCAAAAATCTATCCCTAGATGGCTATCCGGCTATGTTAAATATTGGGCCACTAAGAGGAGAAGGGGTTCCATTCTTTTGCATTGTGTCTTGTTCCATAGTTGATAAAAACATCTGAGAGTGGTATTCTGTGAGCATAACAGAGGAGGAGAGATTTTGTAGCAGCCACACAGACCACATGTCAAAAGCAACTCCACAGAGAGTGCCTCTTTTTTTGTACTTGCATCATTTATTTACCAAAGAAAAGAGAGTAGAGTTGCCTCATCTTCTAGTTGGGTTTTCTCCCGTATTGGGTTTCTCAAGTCATATCTTGTGTTTATTTGTGGATGGCGTGAATGTGTTTTACTGTTCTTTAATTTTTCTTCGTTTTATCTATTTTATCAGTAACTAAATATTCTACAGATCTAAAGGAAATTAACCTTAATAGTAAAGATTTCAGTATTTAATTAGATCTGTTGTGACGAACTGTTCCAGTGGAATATCCACCGTAGTTTACAGATCAACAAGACTGCAAGACTTCCAATGGGGAGAGAACCTAAGATCTCAAAGTTTCCCCCTGAACTCACATGCGATCCCACGAGTATGGTTTCCTTTTAGCAATAACTGAAAAAAGATTGTCCTAGTTAAAATTACTATGCACTGACCAATTCTGTTTCTGATGGACACCCCAGATCAAGCAAAGATCGCAAGGGGCTAGAGCATACTAAGGCTGCTGAGGGGAAGGTTTGTTTGCCAAATTGAAATAACTGAAAGGAAATGCAAAAATTGAAATCTAATCTAATATAATTTAGAAATTGAAACCTATCTAATGTTTTGCAGTGCTTGGGTTTATTTTAACTTTGCAAAAAAAGAAAAAGAGCAAGTAAAAGAGACAAACACAAAAATGAGAGAGTTCCCCCCAGACCCCGGGGGGATGGCTGGCCTGGTGGGTTATCCTACTCTTTCTTTTTGGTTACAATTGGTTTTAGAAGAATTTATCTTGGTATTTTATCTTTCAAGGCCAAGTAGATTTATAATATGATGGAAGAAAAAGGTTTAGACTGAAGAAGAGGTTTGTTAGGAAGTCCTAGATGCTTTAGATCTTCAAAATTTTGGTAGAGATTCTACTTGGATGCTCAAAAAATCTTCAAAAACAGCAAGAAAGAGAGGCCAAAAGATGCCAAAAACCACTTTGAAAGTGCCTGTAAAAAGGTGTTAGACTCATGCAAAAAATTCCTAAGTGAAAGAACTATAAACTAAGCTAGCAAAGGCTAAGAAAGCAAGCTTTCTTAGTGACTTTTGTTTGTTTTTCGGAACAGAAAACAAAATGGCACTAAGATTTCTAAATAATGAATTGAAATCTCTTGAAGTTTAAACTACCCTTTAGCCTTAAGATTTGGAAATAAATACTTTCTAAAAGATACCCTTTTTTATGCAAGATCTACTTAAAATTTTAGATCTAAAGCTTGGATCTATGCTTGCATGAATAAATATCTAATCAAAATTTATATATGAAACTTGGATCTTTATGCATGCAAGTAAAAGTAATCAGAAAATGTTTGAATTTTTTAGGAGAGAAAGATAAGATTGTAAATGTGGAACCCTTGGGCTATGGTGTCTTCTGGTGGAGAGTTGAGGGACTTTGTTCTCGATAGTCTTGAAGCTTGTGGAAGATTGAACTCAAATCAACCACTTCTCCAAGTGTAGGAACTTGTAAAACTTAGGAAAACTTCCAAACAATTTGTTAAATATTGGTGCTCCCTACACATGAAATCTAGATAACATGTAATTAAGCAAAATTTGCATGCAAATATTTAACCGCATATGTAAAAAGATAAAAGATATAAGAAACAAATTGGTTTAGAGGATCTTTCCTACCATGTGACAACACCCCTTCAAAGGCCAACTTACAAAATTAAAATGAAAATATCTAAGCTACGATTACCTCATACATTTGGACATGAACATCAAGCATCCACACAAGAAATGCCATACACCATATTGACCTCTAAAGCCTTCTTTACTGCAAAATGATAGCAAAATTACAAGTACAATACAATCCAAATCCAAACTCCCATTAGCTAAAGAATGGAGAGGATGATTGGTTTTATAGTAAATTGGGAGCAATTCCCAAGGAGGGGGGGTGCACCATCTAAGAGAGATTGAGCCACTTGTGAGTTTGGAATGATGACACATCTCAACATAACTCAAGAGAGATGCCACCACTCAAGAGAGGATGGATGAGAGGTTTCCATCTCTCAAGAGGTAGGTGCCTCTCTCCAAGGGTGCACTACCTCTTGAGAGGGGGGGCACACCTCACTATTGGAATCTCCTCCAACTCAATGTGGGATGCCACATAACTCTTTCTAACTCCACACAAGTCGCCCTCAAGTACCACATACTCCCAGTGAAGATAAATGAACTAGAGACAAGACAAAACATGTTTATGACATGTCTCCTTGATAATAGGGATGCTTATTTATTTGTCTTTTTTCACCTTTTTTGAGAAAAAATGATTTTTGATGAGCAAAAGTCAATTCTTTTCTCTCAAAAAGGGGGGTACAAGGGTAAAAGGGATATTATGGGTTAGAAAATGAATACCCCCAAGGCATATAATATCTCCGCTTGGCCTTGGGCCTACTTTCTTGGCGCGCCCTTTTGGGGTTTCCTTACTTTAGGCTAAAAAGTACAGGGTCTAGGCATCCGAAATTTAGTAAAAGATAAAAAGGGGAAAAAGCAACCTTCGGGAAAAAATGAAGCTAAGGCTGATTTCTAAGTTGTCTCTGTCTCGCTTCCAAACGTTCCTGGATGCTGATATCCCGTTCAATTGCGGCCCATGAACGTTCGAGTTTGACCCGGGTGATGGCGGTTTTAAGTATGGTGTCGAATAGGTTCAAAGCGATGCTGGTTTGATCCGATAGGCCGGGTTCGATGTTGGGTTGTATTGCAAAGGGCACAGTCATGGGGGAACAAAAAATGAAAAGAAAGTTCGAGGTTTAAAATGCCACTTCAACTTTTTCTTTAATCGTATAAAAGAGAACTTTCAAAAATTGATGTCAAAGATAGAACACAAACCAAAGGCATTCTCCCATAACTGAGTTAACTTTTTAAAGAATCATGTATGAAATGTGAGAAAACATTAAGCAGTCGACAATGAGAGGCTCCTATCAAGGGAGAATCTCGCCCTGTAAACAGAAGAAGAAAAAGGCAAGAAGTAATCTGACGAAGAATAAAATATAGAGATCTAAAAAGTTCACAGGTCTTGTACCTGTTGATAGCCGATACAGAGGAAAAACTGCAAGCGATTAGATGAATAAGAGTTGGTCACCACAGTAGAAGTTGCACTAAATTGTAGCTAAGCATTCATCGGAAATATATATGTGAAATGAAACTTAATATAATATAACAGAGAAAACAAACTCATAACTCAGTCTTCACGGAATCAGGAATCTTCGGATTGCTTTGTATTAATTTTCAAAAGGGAGAAAGTCTCTATTACAATTGGCCAAGAAAGGTCCAACCCCTATTCTCACTTCAAAATGCATATTTATACAAACTTCTAAACGCTAGCATTTCAATCGTTTCAGAAGTTTTCAGTTACAAAATGGGAGATTTATGCGTTTCACTTATTTGTCTTTGTCCTCCTTCCTGCGGGTAGAGCACCTTCCTTTCCTTACTCTTTGGGTTCTAAAAATAGAACAGGCAGACATCTGCCATTATTTGACACCAGAAGCCTGCCCTTTCGCCTGCTCGGTGTAAGTGATGCACCTCTCCACCAACTGGGCTATCAACCTGGAAGGCTCTACTTGGTCGCTCGCTTCAAGAGTGTGACAATTCTTCGCCCGTTGTGGTAAACTCTTTCCCACTTGTCGGTCCTCTGCGATGATGGAGCATAATTGTAAATTTGGCGGTACTAGCCATTTGTCCATTTGGGTCATATCAACCTGGTTGATCTGGGATATCTCCACTTTCTTCTCCTCCATGTTTTCTTTGATGTCCAACATATGTTTAGCTCTATTAATTTTTCCCAGTGTCCCAACACTGCTCTCCTTATCAAGATTTAGCAAACCTTTACTTATTAAAGAGAATGTTTCCTCACAAAGATTTAGTAGCTATCTTAGCTTCCAATTTACTGATCAGGAGGTTCTTTCGTTTCAATTGGGCCATCAAAGTCCCAATTGAGTACTGATTGGTTGTGGCATAAGCCCCTAGCGTCCCAACTATCTCCTCTGCAAAATTTTCCTCTTTCACGACCTTCCCATCTGTCATGATTTTAAAATTTTTAGGTACTACTCCCTCTTTTTGATAAAATCCTTGCCTTACCATGACCTTTCTTTTCTTGTCAAAGAAAAATTCGTTGGGAGGCATCTCCTCTATAGAAATAGGCGTCAGTTCTTCATTGAAAATCCATCCCTCGTCAGGATTCCCCTTTGTGAATTGCAAGGGTGTGACAATAGCAATCAGACTCTCGATTTGCTTGGATGTTTGTTTCAGGGTGACTTCTGTAATTGGCTTGTTTGGCGCCAGCGAAAGTGAGTCACCCAATCCCTGTGCAGGTATCTCTGCTTGGCCTTTGGCCTGCTTGCCTGGCGCTCCCTTTTCAGGGTTTCCTTCCTGCTTCTGGGGACTTCGGCTCCTAGCTCTGAGGTTCCATCCTCCTTGGTTTTCCCTTGGTCCTTCTCCCCACTATGACTCGATTCTTTTGCACCTTTGGCTCCCATCTGCTTTGTAACTGGGACCTATGGAGCTTCACCCTGTAAAATTTGGGGGAGACAACTCCGTCGGTGTTCTCGAAATTTCACAAATTCGGCCATGTATCCAAGTGGCGAGGCTTGAATCCAGCTTAGGACTTCCGCGAAGGACCTCGTGCCCCGGAATATTTCATCATGCAGGGAATCCTCATGTTCATACCTCTTCAGGCCACAACTTGCCAGGTGACTGCTCATAATCCTACTAGGGTCATGCTTCTTAAACTCAATGTCTACCAGCTTCATTTCTTCTAGAGCCACAACCTTGGCTTTGGCGTGGCCAAAATCTAACAAGGAATATGCACCAATACGAATAGGGAAAGGTGACCATACCTTTATCGATATTCCTTTGAGCTCTTTTCTTATCTCACCGAGCACAGACTGTCTGGTGATCTCATGGCACAATAACTTATCTGGCAGGAATAACAGGAGGGCATATGGAGGGACAGAGGTGCCGAAAACCCTGATATGCAAAAATTTCGCTTCTAGATACCAATCTGCCACACTGCTTAGGCTGGTCGCAATGCTATCTGATATCCTAGGAGGCGGCTGGCCAAAAATGGTGACATGAAGTGGCACCATTACCCAGTTGAAGATCTCGTAGATGAATTCTTTGGCCTTGTCCTCCCAAAGCTTCGAGTGGTAGACATGGATGGGCTTTGTACTAGATGGAGTCCAACTCCAGCTCATTAGAGGGAAAGGCATCATGAAACAAATGGCGTCCATGATGTAGGTGGACATGAAAAACGAAGTTGCTTTCCCACTCGCCTTCTACGCTCGATATTTGGTAACCCGACTGGTTAAACTGTCCGACAACAGTTTGGCCCAGTCGAAAGAAAGACCTTCAACAAATGTATGAATCAGAGGCACCCATGGGAGAAAAAAATGTGTGGTGTCCTCCCTCCCATACAACCTACAGACCATCATTGTTATACACCTGAATGGTGGCTCTAAGGAGGAGACTGAATAAATTCCATTCGAGTCCGCCCTGAATTTTGCGGGGTGCGAAACCCAATCCTTGATCATATTGGACAAGTTTCTGTCATATTGCTCGCATTCCTTCTCCTTGAAACCTTCCAGAAACTCGACATTGTGCACAAAGTTTGGTGTGGGTGATAGCTGATATATTGCCTACAAATGTTCCGGTCTAAAAGCCGCAACCGTCACCTTCTGTTCACTGATAATAGTCCTGGTTGGGATATCCACATGGTCTAGCACCCATATGATCATATCATAATGGGAAGGAGTTGTGGCCTTGCCACTATTTTGTGCATCTCTACTTGAATGACGATTTTGTATCTGGTGGCCAAATCATCCTTCTCATTATCGCTGGAATCATCTGAACAATTAACCGATTCAGACTGAAAAATGTCGAAGATGTATGTCTAGGTTTTGACAGTATTAATACTTCGGGGCGAAGTATCGAAAACAACATTGGAGCCTTGACTTGAACTTTCGGCAGCCGCCTTGAACGCCTTTCGTGGAGCCATGAAAGATAATTTTGTACGCAAATCACCTGTAGTAAGAATTGTAAATACAGACAGAAGTTATCCTGATGAAAAAAAGCTCTGCGCACAAAATAGAAATAAAATAGAAATAATGAAACAACCCCTTATCTTAGTCATTTAAAACCCTGGTGTCCTTGTGAACGAAACGGTCAAATCGCTTATAGAAAGATTTAGCAGTAAAAGTGAGATCCTACTATCTGTCACCTCCCCGTAGTCCAAATAAATGCCATAATTGTTTGACGAGTCATAGCACGAATCAAAGTAAAAAACATTTAAAATTACTCCGCAGACGGTGTGTATTAAAGTTTTCATTGATGCGTCGATTAATCCTTCTTAGCTCCTTTAATTAAGTTTGTTTTAGTCTTTAATCCCCCTTTTTCGACATTCACCGTATCAGGAGAATTCACTCCTACCCTTTGAGCCCCCAAAACCCGAAATCGCGATGATGTGATTTAGTTTAAAAAACATGATCTAACTTAAGCTCTTAATTAACCCATGCTTAATTAATAAAAATTGTGACTTCTCAGCTTGGGGCTATGAAGGTATAGTTTTTTTGGAGAGCAATCGCCAAGTCGCGAAACCCCGATGGTGCTTAACTAGGGTTTAAAGTGACTTACCCCTGACACTAACCTGGGTAACATTTTAAAATTGTTTTGCGACTTCGCATATCGGAGTTTGGAAACCTTGCAACTTGTAACTCCCAAAGCGCGATAACACGAGGTAATAAAAGTGATAGACTCGCTTAATGGTTAGGCGACAGTGACTTAGGACTATATCGGCTATCGCCACTTTGCATGTCGGGGTAAACTTTTGGTTGCAAGGATTATATTTCAACCACTTGTAAAAGGCGGTTCCAACAAGGGTATTACACAGTGTTATGATGACCAAAGTAGCCAGTTAGAGATTATAGCGAGTACAGGAGATATTGAGGGATATTTTGGGGTCCGACTTGCATTGCTCATCCTATTTCATCATTATGACCCATTCCGCATAGATTGGATTTGGTTCCGTTGCATTCTGATGATTTCCATGATTTTGAGTATTTTGAGCTATAGGTTAATTAAATTCACCGAAGAGGGCATTTTGGGCACAATACTTGGAGGAAGCTCTTAGTGTAATAGCTCATTGGAATTGGGAGGATCAACACTACAGGATAAGATGGTGAGAAGTGACTTTCAATGGCCAGGGAAGCCACAAGGAGAGATAAGGTGCTTTTCAGAGGTAAAAAGGTTAATTAATTAATTAAAGTGATTTAATTAATTAATTAATAAAGTACAAGTCACTTTGGAGGGACAAGGTGAGCAGGAAGTATAAAGAAGAGGCAAGGGCCTCTATTCTTAGATTCATGTATGATTATCTTTTGATATCTGGCTTCTAGCTAGTGAGCCCATACCTTGGGGGTTTTGACTTAACAAACCTTAGAGGATGATTCGGTGGTGAAATATTCCACCTAGCTTGTCCCAAGCTTGGTCTCGGGGATGCAATACTCCCCCACACCATTCTACTTCAGATCTACTCCGTTGCAGGGGAGTTCTACATCAGTTACATGTATAAGAGGAGAGAGGGCACACCATTGGAGGTTTCCAGCAAGGGGGGCACACCATTCATTGAAGGAAGATTCAATCTAGCCAAGGAGAAGGGATTTTGGAGATTTGAGCATTTGGGTTCTTCTTGCAGGTTCTTCACCATCATTTCTAATGCTTTTTGAGAGAGTTATATGGTACAGATGATTTCTCAGATCATTGGGATGAATTGGAGAGAAGGAGGTCATTTTTGAGATTCAGATCTACTCAGTTTTGAGGGGTTATACTGTTGAAATAATATAACTGCAAAGTGTATTCTAATTATTATTGTTGTATTATTAGATCAATCCCCTATTGCAGATTGATCATGTCGGCTATTGTAAAAGACCAAATCCCCTTTTGCAGATTGGTCAAAACATAATTGTAATAGGCAGAATAAGAAGTCGGCCCCATAATATATTAAGGAGGCCCCAAAATATGTTAAAGTTGGTTATAAACACCCAGAAGAAGAACTCAGCCCTGCCAATGAAAAGACACCTCCACACATGCCAGAATTGTATAAATAAGGAGGTTAGCGCCTCACTTAGACACACACTCACTTGTTCATTTGAGCAGCAAGTTTCAGAGCTGCAGTTGGAGAAGAGAGAGAGGCGCATTCTTGGGAGAGGACTTTATGTATTTGTTTGAGTTATCTCTTGGCATTGTATTGGCTATCTATAATAAGGAAGTTTTGTTGGGTTTTCTCCCCCATGAGGGTTTCCCAATATAAATGATGTGTCTCTTGTGATTGTGTATTTCTCAGTGATCCTATCTTATGCTATTGTTATCTAGTAAATTGCAAAGAACTCTAATAATAGTTTAAACCTTAACATGGTATCAGAGCTAAGCTGAAGAGAGCATCTTTCAGAAGAGAAAGTGAAAAATGTCACTGTTGTCGTACATGCAAATTAGGTATTTTTGTTGATGAAGTGTTTCAGCCCCAAAACCATCTAGAAAAGTGTGCCCTTCCTCAAGGATCTCTTTGACATCCTCAACACAACGTTTTAGTGGCTAGATCTCCTAGAAAGTGAAACCCTAGTTTCACAAAGTACCAGAAAACCAGAGTACCTAAAGTACCAGAAGTACCAGAGTACCAGAGGTACTAGAAAACCAGAAGCACTAGTCCAGAAATCCGCTGATCAAGTTTGAAGGGGTAAAAGTTGGATTTTCAGAAATCTGATTGCACCAGCTTACTCGCCTCAGCTCAACGCATCTATCCCCTAGATCAAAATTTCAAAATTCGAAGTCTGAAAAATTAGGGTTTCCTCATAAAACCCTATGTTGCAATTGCAGTCTTAGAACCAGTTGCAGTATCAATTGCAGTTGCAGTATCAGTTGCAGTTGCAGTCGTAGTACCAGTTGCAGTCACCCTTGAAGTTCTTAAGAGTTGGTGATTATTACCGCTACTACCAAATGGTGCCTCTACCTGCAAGTGCCGTAAGAGGTATGTACTCACAGTTAAGCTTTAAAGAGTATTTGCAGGAGAAGGGATCTCTTGCCATAGATCCAGAAGGATCTCAAGATCCAACACATTCAGAGGAATAATGCAACCCAGGTGTGATTATTCTGATATGCATCTATTTGTTATGACATTATTTTGAGCAATGTTGCATGTTGTAGCTATGACTATCATTCTAATCTTTGATCAAAATCTGAGTCAAGGTATTATATGGTTTAAAAGAGATTATCCTCTAACCCAACCTTCTGCCAAGATAGCATATTGTCTTAGTACAGAAGACAGGTTGAAGAAAGCACTCGTCATCTTGAGTGAAGGAGACTTGGAAGAAAAGCAAGCACACTCATTCTTGAGGACAAGGCTTCGAGATCCATGTTTGATTAATCAAGTTGATAAGATTCAAAGGTACACATGACAAGTTGATGACTACCCCTTTACAAGTAACCACTATAGTTGAGATAACAGTCCTTGTAAAGTATTATACTTGATAGCAGGTGAGCATATAGAGGTAAATACTTAATCTAATCATTTTCCTGATACAACTAACACCTCCTCTAAGAGAAACCTCGTGTGTTAGTTCTAGGTTGCCATGGAGGAATGTTTGATCACAACACTATAAGAGTGTTGACCTCATTTCGTAGTGTATCTCTTACTTTTGATCATTACTTCAGACAAGCCATGAGTGATATCTCTAAAGGATCTACTGTGATGATTATTCGTGCTATTGCTTTATCTATTTTTATCAAAAGGATATTATTCTTGCTTCTTGTTTTTTTGACCTTGTTTCAGGTCACATGTGATAACCCTAAGAAATCTATAGTGAAGGTTGCAAAAGGAAACATATGAGACATGAAGCAGACTATGTACATGACCATATACACTCATGCACCAAAGAAGATGAAGAAGAAGCCATCTCTTGAGATTAAGAATATCTCATATGAAGATTGACAGAAAGGAGAACAAGGCTCCAAAGATGACCGAACATTAGAACGTGAAGCATATCTCATTTGAAGCCTGACTCTGTCTTCCATATTTAGACTCGGTATGCAACACCAAGTATATCTTGTAAGAGATGATGAAGTCCTTGTAGACTTAGAAGAAATCGAGAGTAAACTTGATCTCATAAAGGATCAAATGAAGAGACAACTTCCAGGACTGGAAGACAGATGTCGTGAGAAGACTAGATCATAACTTCAAAGACTCCTAGGAAATATGAAATCTCCGGGATGATTCGCTTGTTTCAGTGACAAAGAAGGAAGCTAGTCAGAAAGACTAGGATGTGAATTCTTCCGTGAGAAGAGAAGTTAGTATTGACTTCCAATATTTATCTATACAAATCAAACATGTTGCAGATGTACAAAGCTTGATGTATGTCCAGAGGATTCTCCCAACAAAAGGGGAGAAGACTATGTCGAGACACTTATTGAAGAAACAGTTCCAGTACTTATGAAGACAACCAGAACAACCATGATTCATATATAGTATGAGATGCAGGGGGAGCAATCCCCATATTTAAAATTTGAGTGGAAGTTGGTGTAGTACATTAGTTGGGTCATGAAGACATGACTATGATAACATTACCCCCATGAAAGAAGAAAATATATCCTTAGTATCAGTGATTCAGTTATTGAGCCACTCTCAGTTTCAGATGAAACTGTTTCCGTGATAAAATAAGAGGAGTTACTCTCATATTTTAGCAGCACAGTGAGAATGAAGCAGTCATTCTCAGCCTCAGAGCAGCTGCAAGTGCAGAATCCCAGATTCCAGAAGGAACAATTGTAGAGAGAGTAGAGGACATACTCCCAGACAGTGAGACAAATAGTGCCTTGCAGAGAGCACATAGAGCTAGCACATGATTGTGCAGATTGAGTTGCAACTGAGCAAGTGTACCAGATTGGTACAATGTAATAAGAAAATTTGATTTGAAGATTGAAGATAGATAGACTCATGTTGAAGAAGGATCTGTACGTATTGAAGCAATCTCCTAGAGCTTGATATGGCAGAATTGACAGCTTCCTGACGAGCTTAGGCTTTAACAAGAGTAAAAACCTCTACTTCAAGGTTATGAATGATGAGCCGGTGATATTGCTGCTATATGTGGATGACTTATTCTTAACTAGAGAAGAAAAGCTCATCACCGAATGTAAGAAGAATCTCACTTCAAAATTTGAGATGAAGCTCACTTCAAAATTTGAGATGAAAGACCTAGGCCTAATGCATTATTTCTTAGGTCTTTAGGTATGGCAGAATCCAAAGAGAATCTTCCTTAACCAAGGGAAGTATACAGTCGAAATCCTGAAGAGATTCGACATGTTGGAGTGCAAGTCCATGAATACACCCATGTAAATGAAGCTACTGGCCGACACTTCGTCAAAATTGATTGATGCCACACTGTATAGACAGATCATTGGATCGTTGATGTACTTGACGAACACTAAACCAGATATCTGTTTTGCTAGGAACACTTTGAGTCAGTTTCTGGTAGAACCTAGACATGTTCACCTAGTTATTGCAAAACATGTGATGAGGTACCTTAAGGGTACATTAGATTGTGGTCTCAGCTATGATGGAGATCACAATTTCACACTGAGTGGGTACACTGATTCATATTGGGTTGGAAGTGTCTCTGACAGGAAGAGCACTTCAGGATGCTGTTTCAGTTTGGGATCAACCATGATCTCATGGCAAAGTAGGAAGCAATCCAACATTGCTCTAAGTACAATGGAAGCAGAATACATTGATGCGTGTTCTACCAGCTGCGAAGCTATATGGATTCAAAAGTTGTTGACCGGTCTATTTGACCTAGAGATTGAAGCAATCACGATCCTATGTGACAACCAGAGTTGCACAAAGATGATAGAGAATCATGTATTTCATGACAAGTTGAAGTACATAGAGATCCAATATCATTACATCCGTGACATGGTGCAAAGAGGAGCCATAAAGCTCTTGTTGCCATCCTAATACACACTTGCAAACGTGAGCTAAATATGGCTCACTTAGTGTGTCCTTGGAGGCACAATTCCTAGGTTCACATCCCATGCTGTCACTTTGAACGAAACCTCTTCTGTCTAGGCTTACTCCTAGGGAAGCCAAGGGGGGTATACCCTAGTTTCTAGATGTGATTTAAAGTTAAGTTCTAGGAGTTGATTTTAATTTATTAAGGTTTATGGGGGAATCTAACCTATGATGCTAAGGCAACAATGCAAGATTCAAGGGTGAGTATGTTAAGAAATCCTTTTCCCTAAGTCAACTAAGACTAGTGCCTAAGGTTGAGAAAGGAGACAACTACAGTTAAAGGGTGTTTCGTTACAATAGAATTACAAGTAACTTACAAAGAATAGATATACCAATACTTACAATAAATAATGCTAGAGATACAATGATACAATACAACAAGCTAATCACGTTATTTCAATGTGTAGGATTTAAAGAAGATCAAGGCATTAACATTATCAACACATTAGGCCTAAGCATGCCCCAATAACACTTACTCTATTGGACTGCTCCTCAATGGAAACATCAACATTCACAAGTCAAAGGAAAACTTAGAATATTTAAACGTTAAGGCACAAATATTCCACTATGATTATGATACTCAACACTTAGTTATTTAACCCACAAGGTATTATTAGATGAAAGATTGAATTACAAGTATTGAGCCCAAGGTTTAATTACTTAGTGAGTTAAGGGTTCTTAAGATTGAAAATATTTTATTACCCTTATTAGATGTTTCACCAAAAACCTCCTCCCCCGATTGCCAAATAGTTGCTGGATGCTCAAGAAGTGAGGCAATGAGGCCCACCCTAGCTTCATAGGTCAACCCTAAGAATTGAGTTTTTATGGAAAGAACACTCCTTCACGCCATGAGACCGTCCCCGGCCTATCACCTTCCGTAGCCCTCCTCAATCCCTGTTTTAGATGGTGATGATGGTGGTTTAAAGTACCCTATTAAGTCTATTAAGTATGTATATCAATTGGTTAGACTTTTAGGTGTGTTTTAAAGTGTTTTAATGACTTTGAGATGCTTAAAATTGGTGATTTAGTGTCAAAACTGAAACTTTTATGAGCTAAGAAAGTGTGTTCTTTAAGCATAAGAATGGAGAGCATTAACACATATAAATCATTTAAAGAGAGCTCAATAATGATTTATTTTATCACCATGCATTAGATCGTTAACATGAGTAACTTGTTATGAAGGAAAACTAAAGCACAAGGGCAAGCACAACTTGCTAAAAGAGAAAAAAGAAAGCTCAAGTTTATCACCAATTATCTTATGTTCGTTTAAAGAATTAAGAGAAAAGAACCAAGTGTGAAAGAAAGCTTGAGAGATTTAGTTATCTGCCTACATTATTAACTTATCAACAACACATTCACTTAAGTGTGGTGGCAAATAGCCCTAAAGATATGATAGCATGAAAAAACAAACCATTTACTAAACCATCTAAGCATTAACCATTTAATGTGTTGAATTAGAACATGCAACAAAATAAATCTTAAGAGACACAGCTTATGCAAATAGATCTAAGTAAGTTGATTATGCCCCAAGGCCCTAAGCTTAAAGATTAATGTGTGAGAGATCTAGATCTAGAGCATTTAAACCATTAAAGCATAAATAGATCAAAAGCACATTAAAACCCTAGCCTCATAACTTGGGGTATTCCTCTCCCAAAGTGTCGGTAATTATTAGCGTTAGAAGTAACTTGGAAAGAAAGAGAGAGAAGCAAGCAAGAGAAGAAGCAAGTAAGGAAAGAAAACAACCACTACAAGAAGCTCACTAACCCCATGTCCTAGCTTAGGAGAGTGATTTAGAGATAGAAAAATCAAAGTTAGATCTTACCCAAGCTCACACGTGGGAGGTAGGTTGTACCAATCCTCCTCCCAAGCTACGAGCTACTAAAATCAGCAAGAAGTGATTAGATCTATGCACAACAAGTTTAGAAAAATGAAGAGAAAGGTTGAGAATGTTACCCACTTGAAGAGAAGGGTATTGGAGTGTTGTGTGTACATTTTTGGGGTAGAATAACCCTCTCAACTAGATCTGAACCTGCAAAAATCAGCAAGGTATACTTGCTGGAAAAACTACACACAACAAGTAAAGATGAAGAAAAATTTCTAGTTTTGGTAGAAATTTTTCACATAGAAATTTTTATGAAGAAAGTAGATTTAGATGACCACTCTAAGATTTTAAGCTAGCTGAAATATATATGAAAGGACAACAAGAAAGAATGAGAAAAGAAGATGAGAAAATGAGGAGTTTGAATGTGCTTTAAGGGAGGACTCTTCCTTGAGGCATTTCCAATAAAACTCTTGAAGCCAAACCTGCAAAAACTTAGCAAGATCTATGCATACCAAGATAATATGGCTGAATGTGCTAATAAGATGAAATACTTGCACCCTATCTAGAAACTCACATATATATATCTACAAGAATACTCGTTGTTAGATCTACTCAAATAAAATACTTTACCCAAGATCTAGGCTATGTATAAATCAAATCAAACACATACAAATTTACCTCACATGTAGCAAGAACAAAAATACTTGTTGCTCTTCCAATGATCCTCCAAAGTTTCTCCTTTATTACTCAAGAATGGATCTTGGAAAAATACTTGCTTCAAAACCCTAAGAGCCAAAGAATGGAAGAAAGATGGACCGAGAGAGAGAGAGAGAGAGAGAGAGAGAGAGTGGAAAATCAAGTAGAATAACAATAGCTCAAGATATGGTAAAGAGGAAGTGAGGAGAGGGATCTATTTATACTTGGAGAGGCAAACCTACCCCTCTTGGATTAATGCCAAGTGTCCACCACCAAGCATAAGAGGAGATCCCAAGGGTAGGGCACACCATCTAGGGTTTGTGAGGTAGATCTAGGGTGTGGATGAGTGGTAGGGTGTTGGGATCACACAAAAGGGGTAGTGGGAGGCTAGGGGATGCGTGCCAAGGGAGAGAAGGGAGCCCAACCATCAAAAAACGATTTTTCTAGAATATCCACTTGAATGGGGGGCGTAACTCTCCTTGGAGGGCGCACCATTTGGGGGAGTGGAAAGGAACGGAGTGGGGTAAATGAGGGGAAAGGTGTGTAGTTTCTCTAGGAGGTGACATGGGGGGTGAGATAAAGCACACCAATCAAGAAAGGGGTCCACCACCCAAGAAAACCCAAGTTGCAACGTTTTTCCATCAAGGGGGGGCGTAACTTCCCTTAGGGGGCATGAGGGTTTGAGTGGTGTGAGGGGGTAAGGGGTTAGAAAGGTTAGAACAAGTTGGGTGGGTAGGTTTAGGCTTAGGAAACCTCTCTCAATCTTTATCCACCTTCACAACATCCTTTTAACTCATTATTACAATTTTTACATTTTTTGCTATGTTTGGACTTAGCAATTAAAATTGTTGTTTTTGACTAACTGACACTCCGGGTGGACAAACCCATAGCAGAAGTTGTCTGAGTGAGTTGGAACTTGGTCCAAGGATGTAGGGGGTGTAACAACCCTAGTAGAATATATACTTAGGGATTATTAAGTAAAAGATTTATTAAGTAATTAATTTTTTCTAACATGTTAATAACTAAACAACAATTGGTCTAATGATATTAATTAAGTATTTATTAATTAATTAAAGGTTATAATTTTGATTAATTAATTAATTAATTA
>JZKD02S0383817.1:155315-171480 GCA_000966675.3 Picea glauca
AAAGACAATCTAGTACTGTGTTGAGATATGCCAGCCTAGTAATGTGCTTCCATCTTAATTGTTGTGACGTAAAGCCAGTCTAGTACTGTGTTGAGATATGCCAACCTAGTACTGTGCTTCCAGCTTAATTGTTGTGACGTAAAGCCAGTCTAGTACTGTGTTGAGCTGCCTAGTACTGTGCTTCCAGCTTAATTGTTGTGACGTAAAGCCAGTCTAGTACTGTGTTGAGATATGCCAGCCTAGTATTGTGCTTCCAGCTTAATTGTTGTGACGTAAAGCCAATCTAGTATTTTGTTGAGATATGCCAACCTAGTACTGTGCTTCCAGCTTAATTGTTGTGACGTAAAGCTAGTCTAGTATTGTGCTTCCAGCTTATTGTTGTGTTGTGATTCTAGCTTAATTGTTGTGGTGTTTCCAGCTTAATTGTTGTGTGGTGTTCCAGCTTAATTGTTGTGTGGTGTGCTAGCTTAATTGTTGTGATGGTGTGTTAGCTTAATTGTTGTGATAATGTGCCAACTTAATTACTGTGATGATGTGCCAGCCTCGTGCTGTGATGATGTGTTGCCAGCCTTTGTGTTGTGATATTACTACTTTTGATGTTGTATCAGCCTTTTGTTGTTATTGATGATGAGAATGTATATTAATCCATGTCGATGTTGTTGATGATGATGATGTCACTTCAGCCTCTTGTTGAAGATGATGATGATGATTCCACTTCAGCCTCTTGCTGAAGATGATGATGATGATGCCACTTCAGCTCCTGAGTCCTTGCTGAAGATGATGACGATATTATTTCAGCTTTAATGCTGAAGATGATGACGATATTATTTCAGCTTTAATGCTGAAGATGATGATGATGTTACCTTAGCCTCATACCGATGAGGATGATGATGCTACACCAGCTCCATGTTGTGTTGACGATGCTCCAGCCTCTGTGTTGTGTTGATGATGAGAAAAACTTCCGATGATTTATAGATACACTAGTCAGTGCTCCAAGATGATATTGATGATGTTGTCCTCTCACCCACCTGATGTTGTCGATGATTTTGTCCTCTCTCTCGCCTGATGTTGTCATAGAATACCCTTCTTGTTAAGGGGGAGTGTTGAAATAATATAACTGCAAAGTGTATTCTAATTATTATTGTTGTATTATTAGATCAATCCCCTATTGCGGATTGATCATGTCGGCTATTGTAAAAGACCAAATCTCCTTTTGTGGATTGGTCAAAACATAATTGTAATAGGCAGAATAAGAAGTCGGCCCAGAATATATTAAAGAGGCCCCACAATATATTAAAGGTGGTTATAACCACCCAGAAGAAGAAGTTGGCCCTGCTAGTGAAAAGACACCTCCACACATGCCAGAATTGTATAAATAAGGAGGCTAGCACCTCACTTAGACACACACTCACTTGTTCATTTGAGGAGCAAGTTTCAGAGCTGCAGTTGGAGAAGAGAGGGAGAGAGAGAGGCACATTCTTGGGAGAGTAATTTTTGTATTTGTTTGAGTTATCTCTTGGCATTGTATTGGCTATCTATAATAAGGAAGTTTTGTTGGGTTTTCTCTCCCATGAGGGTTTCCCAGGATAAATGATGTGTCTCTTGTGATTGTGTATTACTCAATGATCATATCTTATGCTATTGTTATCTAGTGAATTGCAAAGAACTCTAATAATAGCTTAAACCTTAACATGTACTTCAGATCTAACCCTGAGACTTCACCTAGTGACTTGCAGTGTCCCGACCTATCTTTTTAGCAAGTTTCAGGGCATTTGGAGGCCTCCTTCATCAGGGCCAAAATTGTAGGGTTTGATAGTTTTCAGGAGGGTGCAGCACCACTGGAGGATTCAACATTTGGAGGAGTTTCCCTTGGAATTTCGGTCTGAGATTTCAGGAGGGGATTCTACTCACCTCAATCTATAGTTCCATCCGGGCGTAGCACCATCCAGCTTGAGTTTTGGGACTTCATACAACCCATATCTCTCTTGTATTGGTCTTCATTGTATATTCATCCTTTGGAGGCCTGTTTTGTCTTATCGGGAGCATTTTGTAGCATCTCATATATTATATCTTGGAGCCATCTGATGTTATTCCAAATCTGCATCCACTTTGTATTAGGTTCTTGTTTTTCATAATAATAAAGGTCAGATCTTGTTATTGGTTCCATATTTGGTGTCTCTTGTATTTCCATTGGTTATAGCTTCAGATCTATGTGTGATAATCAGATATAAACCCTAAGTCCGAATTTAAGAGGTCAACCTGCAAGTAAACACTCAAACATAAGTAAATCAACAAACTGTTTGACGAAATGCCACAACCAAAAACAGTTTTAAAACACATGAAAAAGTGATGTTATTGGCATATTGGCTTGGGAACATTACTGTGATATCAGAGCTTAGACTCCTGCCAGCCTGAGGGGTCTTCCATAAGAAGAGATGGATATTAAGGAGTTTGCTAGAGATATTGTACGTTGTGAACAAGAATAATATGCCCGTAGTGATAGATTTAGTGTTGATATAACTTTCCAATAGTGGGTAGCCATAAACAATCCTTGGTGGAGCCAAGATGAGGTCATAGAGTGGACTGACAGTATAAAGAGACACAGAGCCAACGCAGCTAGATGGAGGGAAGAACAGAGAAACCCCACACCCATTAGGAGCAGGCAACTTTGCTACAGTTGCAAAGCACCTTGTGAACCAGATCATAGATGTAGGGATAAAGGTAAGAAGCACATTATTGAGGTACACTATGACAGTGATGATGAGGTGTGTGAGGATGCAGAGATAGATACTTATTTGGAGCAACCCGATGATGATAGATACTCTTGCACAGAGGCTAGTGATTCTTGCACACTTGAGGAGGATAGTGACCCTTGCGCCTTGGAGGAATAGTGGGATGGACAGGATGATAGCATCGGTATTTCAACAGACATATCACATGGTGTTGGTGACCCTACACCTCAGTAGAGCAGTGACACTAGTAGGGATTCACACATGTTGGCACCTAGATCTGATGAGCTTCCTATGAGGGCCATGACACATTTTTCATCCTTTCAGGCAACCACGATAGCCACATCACATGAGGATAATAGTAGCATAGAGGAGTCGTACGTGAGGGATGCACACCATGGACATGTAGATACATAGATCCAGGAGGAGATATATGACATGCAGATAATTGATCCTACACTCTCATATCAACATGAGGAGATTGAGTCACCTCTTTTGGGGACTCCATTAGCTGAGAAGGTTATGGAGACTTACAGTTTGAGGGGACACTTACTTCCAGGACTAGCCTACAGTGATGAGGGTGCACTCCTCATTGGTCGGGATGACCATAGCACATGTTTGGACACATTTGTATGGGATACAGGCACAGTCGATAGTAGCAGGGTGAGTGCACAGGAGGATACAACTGCTCATACATGATACAGTGTGATTCAGAGGGAGATAACATCTAGTGATGGGGTGCAGTGGCATACAGGAGGACCTAGTAGCACAGTAGACAGTGAGTAGTTCAACACTTTATCTTCTGGAGAGAGTGTTTTTGGGGATTCTAGAGTTGACACTAGCAGGGTTGACACTAGTCATGAGGGATATGAGGTGGCACCTCAGCATGACCATGATCAGGAGTCACACTACTTGACAGGACAATTGAGATTCAGTGAGGATATGATCATGGCAGCCACCAGGCACATTGATGACATGCATGCGTTGATGACAGATTACTACTAGATGGAATTAGTGGCACACAGTCGTTTAGATGAGGTATTTTCCATGGATGACTTTCATACTCTCAGGGAGAGAGTGTCTATGATGAGGACCGACTACCAACAGTTGTTGACAGACAGAGACTACCTCTTGGGGATTGGAAAGATGTATCACGGGGCCTTGAGGGAGTAGGAGTTGGAGGTGGACCAACTCACTCAGGAGTTGGAGAGCACTCAAGGATTCTTGAGAGGCACACAGACAACCCTTCAAGAATCAAAGTCCATATCATAGGAGCTTCTTGAGGAGATTCATTAGAGATCCACTTCATCTATCCTAGTGGACAGTCAGATATGTCCTTTGGTCACATGGCTAGAGGATGTTGGTGGTCCAACAGAGGAGCACCAGTTGATGGAGGACCCTTCCATTTGTGTCCCAAGAGTGGTTGACCTTTAGGCAGAGGTTGATCCAGTAGTATGCCCAGGATCTATGATGCAGCATGAGTATACAAGAGATAGCATGAGTGTGCAGGGGCATATAATGATGAGTGATAGTTCATAGAGACATGTCGAGATATGCAGTTAGATTCAGATGGATGTATTTGATTGCAGGGAGGAGACACACTTAGGAGAGCATGTAGATGTCACTCCTTTGCAGCAACACCTAGTTATGAGAGATCACCTTCATCGTTTCAACAATTGCGTGGGAGAAGAGAGATGGAGGTTGTTTGACCGGTAGTTGGAGGAGTTACTTCCGGTTGTATTGGATGATTGGGATTCAGTGATGACTATAGGTAAGTATTTATCATGGATATCGATGGATGAGCTTCTGGTCGAATCCTTGGGATTGACCAAAGCATGTGATATCTTCCAATCCTGAAGTCAGCTGCAAATGTTTATGTTATCCTTTCCTAACACTTTTATTATAGACAGTAGCATGAGGAGAGATAGACAATGGCCGAGGACATGGGGAGTGGCTAGGCCGAGACCACCTGACATGAGTGTTTTTACGGCATCCAGCCGGATAGAGGTAGATCGTCATAGGAAACCAGTTGAGACTTGGTGCGTGATGGTGAGAATCATAGGCCAGGTGATAGAAAATGCGCACAGAGGGATTTTGATAGTGATCAGTCTCATGCAAGAGCAGTTTGAGGAGATTGGAAGTGATAAACTTTCAAGTTTGCCATGGGATCCGAGAGTTCATTTGGTTAGCAGGATGTTTCACTACATGAGGACCCAGGTTGTGCCAAAGAGCCACATACTCCACCATGGGTTGGTTTGGAGTGGGCCTACAGGGACTTGTCCTATGGAGCGAGGCATCTTTTCACTCTTGATTATCATGATCAAACATGGAGATGGTTGGGAAGGTACTACTTCCATAGAGATGTTTTTACAGATGCAACTTCTAGACAACAGGTCCAATTGCCACAGGTACTTCAGCTTGAGGATCCAGGAGTGGAGGATCCAGTATATATACAGGGAGTAGTCAGGCATGGTCAGCGTAGTGCAGTGCCAGCATGGTGATCTTTGATAGAGACTAGCATGCGACCCAGGGATTGCAGGGTTGAGCATTTCACTGACTGACAGGGGTGAGTGGACCTTTGCAGGGGAAAGTTGTTCTGACTTTCCATTGAGCTTCCATGTTGAGGAGAGCACATCACTTGAGGGTGTCTCACGGAGGTCTTGTAGTACCTCATTCTGGCATCAACATGTGCAGTTTATGGAGGCCGTGTTGATCTTGGTAGTATCTTGGAGGATGGACTCATTCCGGGATGAGGCCATGTGTCATGTGCAGGAGGTTCACAGAGTTGATATATTTCAGGACTATGCTTCACAGGGTATTGCAGTTCATTTCCTGATATGGGACCGAGGGGGTGGAGTGTATGATAGTTCATCTCTAGATGGGACCTACTGTGTGTCCCACGGGTGGACATGGGACCCCAGTATTATATTTGGATGGGTTCATTTATTGCTTGAGGACAAGCAATATTCTAGTAGGGAGGATCGTAATGTCCCAACTTTGGGACATCAGGGTATTACACAATGTTATGATGACCAAAGTAGCAAGTTGGAGATTATAGCGAGTACATGAGCTATTGAGCGATATTTTGGGGTCTGACTTGCATCGCTCATCCTATTTCATCATTATAACCCATTTCGCACATATTGGCTTTGGTTACGTTGCATGTCGACAATTTCCATGATTTTGAGTATTTTGAGCTATAGGTTAATTAAATTCACTGAAGAGGGCATTTTGGGCACAATACTTGGAGGAACCTCTCAGTGTAATAGCTCATTGGAATCAATAGGATCAACACTACAGGATAGGATGGTGAGAAGTGACTTTCAATGGCCAGGGAAGCCACAAGGCGAGATAAGGCACTTTTCAGAGGTAAAAAGGTTAATTAATTAATTAAAGTGATTTAATTAATTAATTAATAATTAATAAAGTAAAACTCACTTTGGAGGGACAAGGTGAGCAGGAAGTATAAAGAAGAGGCAAGAGCCTCTATTCTCAGATTCATGTATGATTGTCTTTTGATATCTGGCTTCTAGCTAGTGAGCCCATACCTTGGGGGTTTTGAGGGTTTTGACTTAACAAACCCTAGAGGACGATTCAGTGGTGAAAGATTCCACCTAGCTTGTCCCAAGCTTGGTCTCGGGGATGCCATACTCCCCCAGACCATTATACTTCAGATCTAGTTCGTTGTAGGGGAGTTATACATCAGTTACAGGTATAGGAGGAGAGAGGGCGCACCATTGGGGGTTTCCAGCAAGGGGGGTGCACCATTCATTGAAGGAAGATTTGATCTAGCCAAGGAGAAGGGATTTTGGAGATTTGAGCATATAGGTTCTTCTTGCAGGTTCTTCACCATCATTTCTAATGCTTTTTGAGAGAGTTATATGGTACCGATGATTTCCTAGAGCATTGGGACAAATTGGAGAGGAGGGAATTTTTGAGATTCAGATCTACTTAGTTTAGAGGGGTTATACTTCAGATCTGACCTTGAGACTTCACCTAGTGACTTGCAGTGTCCCGACCTATCTTTCTAGCAAGTTTCAGGGGATTTGGAGGTCTCCTTCATCAGGGTCGAAATTGTAGGGTTTGACAGTTTTCAGGAGGGCGCAGCTCCACTGGAAGATTCAACATTTGGAGGAGTTTCCCTTAGCATTTTGGTCTGATAATTTAGGAGGGGATTCTGCTCAACCCGATCTACAGTTTGACATCTTATGCGGAGTATTTGGAGGTCTTTGACAGTAGGGCTGAATTATTGAGGGTCTTCAGTGTTCCAGCAGGGCATAGCACCATCCAGCTTGAGGTTTGGCACTTTATATGGCCCAAATATCTCTTGTATTGGTCTTCATTGTATATTCAACCTTTGGAGGCTTGTTTTGTCTTATCGGGAACATTTTGTAGCAGCTCATATATTATATCTTGGAGCCATCTGATGTTATTCCAAATATGCATCCACTTTGTATCAGGTTCTTGCTTTTCATGATAAGGTCAGATCTTGTTATTGGTTCCATATTTGGTGTCTCATGTATTTCCATTGGTTATAGCTTCATATATATGTGTGATAACCAGATATAAACCCTAAGTCTAAATTTAAGAGGTCAACCTGCAAGTAAACACTCAAATATAAGTAAATCAACAAAGTGTTTGACGAAATGGCACAACCAGAAACAGTTTAAAAACACATGAAAAAAAGTGATGTTCCTAGCATATTGGCTTGCAAACATTTCATTGAGAGACATGAAACGCTTCTCTAAAGGAATAAAAGACATTTAAGCAAACAAATTAAAAAGGTGGCCTTCTTGAAGGGGGAGTGAATTGTGGTGTTCTATTATTTCTAGTGCACATAGCACCCAATGTGTTCTAACTTCAAGTGGCACTGCGGTTCTCTTTTTTTTCATTGCACATAACACTCAATGTTCGGACTTAATGAAAAGGAAAATAAAGGGCTTCGAAAAATGTTGCATTACAAATAAAGGGAAATCAAGGATGTAGCACACCCTCCACAAACGCACCCATAAATGAGACAATAAGAACCGGTGTTACCAACATCAAGATAATATCTCTGGCATCGTGATATTATCGTCATTTTAAGGGTCAATGATATTATCGCAATATTTTCCTCTGTAGATAATATCGCGTGTCAATGGAAAATGTCGTTGGACCGTGGACAATCACTAATCAAAAGTCGATTTTTGGGTTTTAAAGTGTCATTTTGCAAACATAGCGTGGGGTTTGGAGAGCAAAGGAGCAAGAGGCGAGCAAGAGTTGAAAACTTAGTTTTTTTTTGTCATTTTGCAAACAGAAAGAGGCTAGTAATCTACTAATTAATGGTAATATTAAATTTATAAAGTAACAATGACATTCTCCTTTATCTTTCATTTTCATCCCTTTACTTAAATTTTTAACATTTCCACTAATTATTTCAAGATATTTGAGACTGGTTCCAACTTGTTAACCCCTGGATTTTCACCCTTGAAAATCTTGAGGATTAAGAGCCAGCATGCACTATTTTGGCTGGCATTCTGAAATTCTCCATGAGTTTAGCATTTGTTGTTAGTAAAGGTTGGTTCCCATCAAAGGCAGGTATATGATCGGTACATGGTCGTTTGGTTCAAAGTTCGAGTTGATTTGGTTTCCATGCATTTTGAGAGAGATGTCTACATACAACAGATGTTGCTACTTTTTAGGAGCCATGGTTTGAGTGGGTCTCTTGACAATTTGGACGAGTTCTGAGTATACAAGGAGAGTCTTTGCATGATTCTAGGCCTGATAGTACTTTTCAAGGCAACATGCAGGAACTTCCTATTTTTAGCAGTTTGGGCTCCAGGCCCTAGATTCTGATTTCGAGCACATATTGTTGATCCTTGAGACATTCAGAGTCTTTTGGATCTTTTCTGGGATGATTTGGAACAATTTTCTATTTTTAGCAGGTTGAGCACCAGGGCTTGCATGTCAATTCTAATTGTAGATTCGGATCCCTTATAGAAAAAATGAGTTCAATGAGTATAAAGTCAAAGGCATTCAAACAACTTTCTATTTTTAGCAATGTCTATTTTAGGACAATGACATGTGACGGTGTTCTCCTAGTCTTCCTGGATGATGTGGATAGTTTCCTAAAATTTAGGAGTTGGATTCTATTTTTAGAAAGTTCTATATTTAGCAGGTACGATCATCATCCATGCAATGCCAAGTGGCACCCTCAAAGGTTGACATGTGGCATATCTACAGAGTGATGTGCCATCCACCTAGCATAGGGCGCATTTTCCCAAGACTTGAGCATATACTAAATAAATTAATTGAGATAAGGGAGTCGCATAATTGGGCCTAAATTTAGCCGTATATTCCTTCGTATAATCACCTCTCCACTTTCCATGCATCAACTCCATAAAATTCACCTTCAATCGAGTTTAACCTGCAATTTCCTAAAAAATAGGGAATCCCTAAAAAATAGGACGAAATTCCCTAAGCAAGGCCTAATTTTCTCACTAAATTTTCCTCACTCGACATATCTTCACTTTCCATGCATTAATTTCCTCAAATTCCTCTTCATTTTCTTTTAAATGCAAATTTTCTAAAATTTAGGAAAATCCCTAAAAAATAGGACGAATTTCCCCTTGGCTAAAACTCACTCATTACTTAGCCAAATTTAGCATTTAAACATGCGTTTAATTCCTAATTTATTCTATCATGCGTTAACTCTCCTATTCTTCACATGAGTTAACTCTCTTTCTATTCCCTTATGCGCATTAATTCATAAATTTGTCACTCACACTTTCCCTCATGTGCATTAACACCTATTTTAAATTCATTTGCCGGAGAATCCACAGTTGGTGTCATTTTGTCATCGACGTTTCGAATCCGGATCGGGATTCATCATCAGGACTAATCGTCAATTTAGAGAGCTGGCTGATCTTCGTTATTAATAGTGTATATGCAGGACATAAAATAGAATAACTAGGTCGGCTAAATGTAACCCTAATTCGGAGCTAATTAAAAAACAAATTAATTATTAATAAGTTTAAACGTAACTTTGAATAGTGAATAATATAATTAATTTAAAGTTTTTTAATAAATATAAATAATTTAAAATTTTTAGGGTTAGAAGGAGTTTAATTATATTATATTACTTAATAGTATTTTGTTTTACATATTAATATTTATTAGAGCTTAAGGAATTAATAAATTAAGATGATTTCTAATGTTTTGTTTAAAGGTTTTTAAAATTGGTAGTTAATCATGATTAGTGATAATTTACTAATATATCATGAGTGATTATCTCTAAATAGGTATAAAGTTCTAGGTTTTTGTAATATTTGTTTTGTAGTTTTTTTTATTTATAACCTAAATCTAAAGATAATTGGTAATAATAATTAATATAACATAAGTGAAATGTATATAGGTCTAGGGTTTCTAATGGTTTGTTTTAAGAAGTTTTTAAATTGTTAAGTAAATAAATCTAGGGTTAGCTTTTGATTGAATTTTATCTTATTATATTAATTGTTTAATCTTTATAACTGAATGTATAATTCTATTAGATATTATAGGGGTTGATTTATGATTCAAGTTTTTTAGGTGTTTAGGAAGTAATGCATATTAATATATAAAGTGTCAAAGGACTAGGGTATATATATATATATGGTTTAATTAGTGATAAATATAGTACTTATGTTTTTTAATAAGAATAATGTCGTAGGTAGTACAGGGTTAGTTGGACTTTTACATCTAGTTACCGACTTCAAAGGTAGAACGAAAACAAGTAAGGAAAAGGAGGAGGAAGGTGTAAAACTTAATTTGGTCTGATAGGGTCTTTAAGTTGGTTGATTAATGGGTGCCAAAAGGTGCTTACTTCTAGGCTGCCGTCCCTGTTCATATTGTTAGGGTGTTTGATTATTTCTAGGGCTTCTCTTAGGCGTCTCTTGTAGTAATGGTCCTCTTTTGCTAAAATCTTAGTATCCTCCAGGCAGACATGATGTTTGGTTTTAAATGAGTGTTCTGCTAAGGCTGAAGTGCGAGTCCGTTCATTTCTAATGTCTCCTTCATGCTCCTTGATCCTTACCTGAAATGATCGTCTGGTTTCCCCAATGTAACACTTGCCGCATGAGCAAGAGACCTTGTAGATGCCTTTTCCTTGATGTTGGTCTATGGGGTCCTTTACAGATTCCATTCTTTGTCTAATAGTGATTAGGGGTTTGAAGGAGGTTACAATTCCTTTTCTTTTTAAGATCTTAGCAATCTTGTCTGTGACACCTCGAATGTAGGGAAGAAAGGCTTTTTGGTTGGAGGTTTGATCATTCTGGACCTGAGTCATTCTATCCTTCTTGTTCATTGTCTTTTTCATGTGTTTTTCTCTATATCCAATGTTCTTAAAGACCCTGGTTAAGTGGTTTCTCCGGAAAATGAATTTGAAATCCCTCACCACAGAAATCTAAAAACAGTAACACCTATTTTATTTACACTCCTTTGATATATATTAAATGGTTTTCATTGATTATTGGTCGGTTCATTGAAGCAACAACATAGTGTCTTTTTTATTCTCCTCTCTCTTATTCTCTAGTCTAATGGTTATTCTCTGATCAAAGCAGTCATTGTATTGGTTGTAGGCTTGCCAAGTGTGGCGCAATCAAATCTCTTGTAAGTTTTATCAATAAAGAAGTGTGTGTTTGTCTTCAAACCTCTTTTGTTAGTGGTACTACGGTAAATTTGTGATCTGATTTGTCATTTTATGAACTATTCATTGTGTTTATTGTTATCCCCCACTTTCAGGGATAACTAGGAGATCATGTCTCGAGGCCCACAGGTCTTAGACATGGAGTACCGAGAGAAGGATTGACTTTAGCATGGACCTAGAGGGCCCACCTTTTCTTTCTTCCAGCATCTTTATCTTGTTAGCAACAGCAACATCCACCACCATCAGCTTGGTCCTGTGTCAGAGAAGGTTCTTTTTGCATGAGGTAATTAGTCCAGGTATCATGGTATGTGTCACTTTTATCATCAAAACCATTGAATGTATGCATCTGATTCCTTTTATTTCTAACAACTGCTTGGATCTTACACTTTCCCACTTGACCATGTTTAGGGGAATTGACAGGATGCCCTAGCAAGCCTGTATCTGTAGGTTTTGGTTTGCCACTGGGGGAATTTCTAAGAAGCCATCGTCTGCTGCCATCATAGTATCACTTTTCCATCTTGTTTCCCGCTCACCTATCCCATTCCACTTGTTCAGACATCAGGTTGATCTATTTTTAGGATTGCACCTTATCTCGTGGGAAGAAGGGGCTAAAGGCCCAGAAGGTAAAAGCAAACTGGTAATATATAAAAGCCTAAAAATGAAACCTCGAGATGCTTCGCCCAAGGATCCCCGAGAAAGCAATAAAAAGCTTCTCCGCAAGAAACAAGAGGGACCCGAAAAAATAATAAAACAAGGCCTAACCAAAGGATAGGGGGTCTCATCACGAGCCAACCTATTAGGTCCATGGGTATCTAACAGTATGACATTGCCATTAGTTGGTCACCACACCATGGCAGTGACTCTTAGTTGGATGGCCAAGGGAAAGGGGGTCTCATCACGAGCCAACCTTCTCATTTCTGTGAAAATACTTGTGGGTAACGCTTTCACCACTAGTCACCATGCCAGAGCAGAGTCCCCTGATTAGCTCTTGAACAAAAAAACAATAAAAGATAAAAGAATAAAAGAATGGAGAATAAAAGGAAAGAATGGGCTTGGAAAAAATGCATCCATGACAGATACAGCTTGCCTTCTACAAAGGCACCCACAGGTAACATTTTTGCATCCTTAGCCCACATTGCACTCACATGTTTGGGCATTCCCCTGACCACATCACCCACTTACATGGCTTGGATGAAGTTTCCTTCTGAGAACTTTCCTTCTTCTGTGGACACTAGCCCAATAGGACACCTTGTCCTTTTCTCCAGACTTGTATTGTAGGCTTGTGTAATGTCTTCGAGTTGTTAACTGATGTATTAGGGATTTTATGCACGTGCTTAATAATATTGATGATGAGATGTGATTGACATTGCTATGATCCTTGTGACTGATGAGACCATGGAGGGTGTAGCCTTTGATGTGCAGGACCATGCCCAACGGACAGGTACCATTTTGGACTGGTACACATGGGGAGATGATCAGTTCGAACTTCCATGGGGTTGAAGAGCCCATCAGGTGGATGTTGAGATCCCATCAGGGGGCACAGACAGGATAGAGATGGATTAGGGGCTTTGCACCGGAGAAGAAGAGGACTTTCCACCAGAGGCACCTCGGCACAACTTGACCTAGGGGGGTTGAGTCCTTTTCAGTGGAACGTTGGTCGTGGAAGGCCTGGGACGTCACCCTTGATGACCATGACGTCATCCAGCCTATTGGATGTCTTGGGAGGCAGACTGGGTAGCAGTGGCATATGTGGCAGGTTGGAGAAGCCCAAGGAGGGCTAACGTTTTTCTCCAGGATGCTTCATTTGCCCTAGAAGGGGGTAGCTTCCCCCTTAGAGGGGATTTTTATCTCTTTTCAGCTTGATTACGGTTTTAATTTGACATTTAATGTAAAAACAATATGATTTTAGTATTTTGGCCTTGTCGGCCTTTTACATGACCTAAAAAGTAAAATTGGTTCATGGAATGGTATAAATGAGGGATTTTTACCTCCATTTTTTCATCATCTCTCACTCACCACTTGGTGAGGTATGAAATTTGCACCCTATTCTAGGGTTTTGGCTGAAATAGTGAGGCACACTTGTTGAAGGAAGATTTTTCTTGGCATTTTTTGGCATTTATCTTGGTGGAAGGTGTTACAACTAGGGTTTGCTACTTGATTTCTTGGTCAAATGTAAGTAAATTTATGCAAAACTTCTTGAATGAATGGTTGTAGTTTAATTTCTTGCATATGTTTATGATTTTGCTAAACAAAACCCTAGGTGACAAGCACACAAGTAGGTCCTTGTCTCATGTCCCCATTGAGAGAGATTTTTCAGCCATTGTTGAGGAAAGAAAGAGCCTAGCCATAGCTACACTCTTATTTCTTCTTCCATTTTGCTAGTCATACCTCTTAGAAGTTGAGGAGAAGGAGACACCTTGAAGCCTAGGGTTTCTACACTTTGGGGCTGATTTTTCTAGGGTTTGTTGGTAAAGCCTTGCTGCTGCAACACTTTGTCTTATCAAACCCTCTTGTCTCACTGTATCTTTCATGCGAGTCATTTTTTCCATTGAGATAAGGAAGGAAGAGAGATCACCATGGCCTAGTTCATCTTCACTGAAGTGAATCTCTCTCCTAAGGTTTAGACTTTGGGGCCTTGCTTCAGCAACACCTCAAAGTCTCTCCCTCTAGTCCTTAGCCGTTGCCTCCTTTAGCTCCCGCATCTTGCACTTTTTGACTCCATTAACCCTAAGGCATTGATCTAGAGAGACCTCATGCGCTGGAGTGACCTTTGTCAAAATTACTCTCAAAAATTTTGAATCAAAACCCTAACTACACTAACCCTAGCCTTAACTAACTTGCTAAACCTAAGTGTTGTCGTCATCCTTGGCTATTATATCATTTGTGCAGCTAACGTTTTACTCTATAAGCAAATTGAATGGTGATTTAAGGCATTTATTGAATGAAGTATTGATTGGTTACATTGATTGCCATATTGTTCCAATATTTATTGGTGAAGTGATATACTTTTCATTGCTATTTATAAACATTGACTTCGTTAATATTTATTACTAAAATTGCTTATATGATCATTAGATAGTCATCTATTTATATGAAGTACTAACCCAATGAAATAGATTGCATATATTATTTGGCATTTCTTTGTCCTTGGCAAGTATATCTTTGGGGGATTTTACTTTATCATTGGCCTTTGGTCAGACTATCTTCTCGGTGATGATCTGTGAGGGGGGGGGGGGAATTTATCCTGTCTTGTTATCATTTTGCCTTCTCAAAGCTCCAGGTCACCAGGGACGTCCCCCCTGGGCCTTACCACCCTAAATAGAAAGAACCATCCCATTATGGTGACATTGGGTGGGATTGGCTCCTGTTACGCCAGTTTGGCCTTCAAACCTCAAACTTTTATCCCTTCTACAAGCTATGCGATAACAATTATTACTGATCTTTTGAATAATTTTCTGCATCTTTTCCATTCTATTATCGTTGTACTAACCTTGTAGGTTCCCTTCCATAGAAAATAATCACTTTTCCTCATTGTTTTGGGCTTCTTTTACACGTTGTCCAAGATGAACAATTTGCTATTTTTTTGTTTTTTAATGCAAAAATCAGACTTTAGATCAGCCGCAAGGTGCTTCAGTGTGCCTAGGGACTCCCCCCTGAGGCTAGAAATCACTAGCCCAAACAGAGAGGGGTCTAGCCCATGACAGTTTAAGGATTTTCTCCTATAATTAGCCAAGTTTTTTACCGCTATCATAACATGTTTATCAACTCAATTTGGAGGGTAGAAATGTGTGCTAACAAATTGGCGATGTTGCCAGGGAACGCCAACCTTGGTAATAGTGACATTGGTGAGTTTTTGCTTTAATTTATTTGTTTTTTCTAACTTGCCTGGCGACTCCATAGGATACAGGGATGAATCCATAAAGGAGTTACACAAGAAGAACTTTTGGTTTCGATTCCCTCACAAAGTCTAGTTCTAAGCATGAAAAAATCCTAACACCTTTTCTCGGAACAAGACTATTCCTTCACCAAGAACTTGTCTCGAAGTTGGTAAGCGTATGAGTTCTTAGTTAAGTTATTTTTCAATGATCACTATGGTGAGTGTATCTTCGACCTTTTTATCTTTCCTTTTATTTTCATCTCGAGTTAGTAGTTGGGTAGCAGTTATGCTTTATTCTATCTAAGATTAACAATATGGATGCAGTTGTAAGGCCACCAGTAAGGTGGATATTTTCCACCTTTCAACCACTAAGTTTTGCTTCATTCCTAGATTATCCTCATGACTTATTTGCACATAAGTGGCTTAAAACATACCTTTGTTTGCAGGATGGTTGGGAGAATCAGTTGAGGAACACTTGAATAAATTTTTACAGGTGGTGAGCGATTTTGAGGTGGAACATGAGGATGTGGTGATGAGGATGTTTGTGTCGACGCTCGAGTGGGAGGCACGAGCATGGTACAAATATCTTCCAGATGCCTCAATTGATGGCTGGGATTTATTCCAAGGGAATTTCATTGAGAGATGGTCAGATAAACAAGAGAATATTCCAATCTATGAGTTTTCCTGGATCCATGTTTTATCAGTGGGTGAGAAGGAAATTCTTGTGACTTCCCAAGAGTTGCAAGGAATGTTATCTATGCTAGAAAACTACAATGGAAATGATGCATCTTCTTTTGTTACAATTTCCCAGAGACTACGAATTTTTGATATGATAGAAGAACGCTACAATAGAGACATACCAACTCCTCTCTTTTCGATAGTCCACACCTTGCATTT
>JZKD02S0383817.1:171530-185962 GCA_000966675.3 Picea glauca
GCATGGTACAAATATCTTCCAGATGCCTCAATTGATGGATGGGATTTATTCCAAGGGAATTTCATTGAGAGATGGTCAGATAAACAAGATAATATTCCAACCTATGAGTTTTCCTTGATCCATGTTCTATCAGTGGTTGAGAAGGAAATTCTTGTGACTTCCCAAGAGTTGCAAGGAATGTTATCTATTCTAGAAAACTACAATGGAAATAATGCATCTTCTTTTGTTACAATTTCCCAGAGACTACGAATTTTTGATATGATAGAAGAACGCTACAATAGAGACATACCAACTCCTCTCTTTTCGATAGTCCACACCTTGCATTTAAAATTGGCAACTATAGAAGAGAACTTGCCGCGTTCTCAAATTTCAAGAGATGAATAGGAGGGTGATGGCCAATCTTAGATGACCATGAACTAGAAGCTGCACCATTTGAGTCACATGCAGAGTTCCAATATGATGAAGGTGAAGATGTGATTACACAACAGTGGTCATGGGTTCCTCCCATTAGCAAAGATGAAAGACTTCAAGAGAATGAAAAATTTCAAGAGGATGAACCACAGGTTAACCAAGTAGGGGTCAGTCAACATGTGATTTCATCAGTGCCCATCCTAGTAGAGGCTTAATCCTTGCCTAACACAATAGTGGTTCAAGAACAACTTAATCTGATACATTTAGAGTAGGAGGAGTTGAGTTGTTTCTAGTTCAACTAGAGGATGATGTCCCTTACACTTTGCCTATGATTTTGAAGCCCTAGTTTGTTCTTGAAAGTCCTGATATTGATCAGTGTTTGGATATCAGAGTTCATCATAACTCGATCGAGCTCGGGATGATGGAGGTATTTTAGAAAATAGATTATAAGAGTTTTTTCTCTCATACATTCATGCTTCTTACTATTGAAATACCATGTTCTGAATCCCAACCAACAACGTCCAATCAACTAGCAGCCTTTAGCTATGCCCTCACTAGCAAATACATCAAGGTAGCTTTCGGTTATATGAGATTTCATGGTCACTCCCCCTGGAAGGTTGACTTTGTTCACCTCTCTTGTCAGACTGATCATTTGGCTGCATGGCTACATTGATCCTTTGAGTATGATGATTTAATCATGGCAGCTTTGAGGTAAAAATTTTGGGTCTAGGGTAGTTGTCTTTCCTTTCCGCATTGTCTTTTCAATATTTCCTTCTTGCTGATTTTTTACAGTTTTAGGACAACAATCTACATTTTCCTTGCAGTGTATTTTCCCTTCGGTTATTTACTTCAGTCTTGACATAAGTGTCGCTGATTTTTTGCCTACTTGTAATAGCATGTGGTCGTGTCTTCTATGTTTTTCCTTTCATGAATAAATGGTTGTCCACTAGTGTTTTTCCTGGGTCAAAATTTGAATGTCTATCTTACTAATGTTGAGCCTTTGTGTCTATCATTAGAGTGATCCTGGATGGGGGTTCTATTTGTCATCATTCCCGAAGCATTGACCCTTAGGATGGGTAGTTTGAGGAGACATAGGAGAGTCTTGAGTCATATTATGTTTTGTCTCCTTATCATTGAGCCTTCTGCTTTGAGTCAGTCACCCCTGCCTCCATCTAGCATAGGGATATGGTAACTGGTTCTTTCATCTTGATCTTCTTAAGTTATCACTTCTCACTGAGGGAAGAGAGACATCATTTCTCTTATTTTCAACCGGTCATCTTGTATCGATTTCGACACATTATCTACGGATGACCCAAAAATAGAGCACCTTTGTAACGATTAACCTCATTGGCGGATATATCGCATCCAACAAGGTAGAGTATCATTGGGTCTTGATTGGATGATCCTTGTCATTATTTGACTTCAGAACATCTTTCACAGTGATAGGTTGTGCTAGTACTTTAGGACCCATTGTCATTATTGGTGGTGTTCCTTCGAACTTGACAACTATTTTCATTATTGACATCTGATCAGGTGAATCTCTCCCTTGCGTCGACATCAACACATCTACCACGAGGGGGAGTGTACATATTGGGTGGTAGCAGGTTGCATATTTATATGAGACCCCTTTGGTTTCAACTTTCAGTGGGAGGTTTATATACTTTGACTCCATGGCCCATTGGACAGGCTTTGGTATTATAGGTCAACTTACAAGATATTCTTGATCGGCTTACAAGGCCTTTCTTCTTCCACACAGTTACAGGGGTATTCTTGGTACATATTTCTTTAGTTTTTACAAAGCATCATTGGTACATCTTAAAGAGTTCTCATAGAGCATCAATTTAGTTTTATGGACACAAAGATTCTTATGGTTCTTGACATCCCACAGGGGGATCCCGTCCCCTTGAGTCGTCATTGTTAACCCCTAGATTTTCACCCTTGAAAATCTGGAGGGTTAAGAGCCAACACACATTATTTTTGTTGGCATTCTGAGATTCTTCCAGAGTTTATCATTTGTGGTTACAGAGGTTGTTCCCATCAGAGGTAGGTATATGATCGGTACATGGTCGTTTGGTTCAGATTTATAATTGACTTGGTTTCCATGCATTTTGAGAGAGATGTCTACATACAATAGGCGTTGTTATTTTTTAGGACACATGGTTTGAGCGGGTCTCTTTAAATTTTGGAGGAGTGATGAGCTTACAGGGAGAGTCTTTGCATGATTCTAGTCCCGATAACACTTTTTCGGGTGACATTCAAGACCTTTCTATTTTTAGCAGATTGGGCTTGAGGCTCTAGGCCCCAGATTCAGATTCCGAGCGCATATTGTTGATCCTTGAGACATTCAAAGTCTTTTGGATCTTTTCTAGGATGATTTGGCACAGTTTTCTATTTTTAGTAGGCTGAGCACCAAGGCTCGCATGCTAATTCTGATTGCAGATTCAAATCCTTTACGGAAAAACAAGTTCAATGAGTATAAAGTCAAAGTCATTCAGACAATTTTTTATTTTTAGCAGGGTCTATTTTTAAATAGTGACATGTGGCAATGTTCTCCTAGTCTTCCTGAATGATGTGGACAGTTTCCTAAAATTTAGGAGCTTGATTCTATTTTAGAAAGTTCTATATTTAGCAGGTACGATCATCATCCATGCAGTGAAAAGTGTCACTCTCACAAGTTGACATGTGGCAAATCTATAGAGTGATGTGGCATCCACCTAGAATAGGGCACATTTTTCCAAGACTTGAGCATATAATAAATTAATTAATTGAGATAAGGGAGTCACATAAATGGGCCTAAATTTAGTCGTATATTCCTCTATATAATCACCTCTCCACTTTCCATGCATCAACTCCATAAAATTGTCCTCCAGTTGAGTTTAAACCACAATTTCTTAAAAAATAGGGAATCCCTAAAAAATAGGTCAAAATTCCCCAATCAAGGCTTAATTTTATCACCAAGTTTTCCTCACTCAACATATCTTCACTTTCCATGCATTAATTTCCTCAAATTCCTCTTAATTTTCTTTTAAACGTAAATTTTCTAAAATTTAGGAAAATCCCTAAAAAATAGGATGAATTTCCCCTTGGCTAAAACTCACTCATTACTTGGCCAAATTTAGCATTTAAACATGTGTTTAATTCCTAATTTATTTCTCCATGCATTAACTCTTCTATTCTTCACATGAGTTAACTCTCTTTCCATTCCCTCATGCACATTAATTCCTAAATTTCTCACTCACACTTATTCCCTCATGTGCATTAACTCCTATTTTATTCACACTCCTCTCCTATATATTTGATTTTTTTCATTGGTTATTGGTCAGTTCATTGCAGCAACAACACAATGTCTTTCTCATTCTCCTCTCTCTTCTTCTCTAGTCTAGTGGCTCTTCTCTGATCAAAGCAGACATTGTACCGGTTGTAGGTTTTCCAAGTGTGGCGCAATCAAGTCTCTTGTAAGTCTGATCAATAAAGAAGTGTGTGTTTGTCTTCAAACCAATGTTGAAAAAGTCGAAATCAGCAAAAAGTCGGCGAGGGTCCAGAAAAAATCGTTTCAGCAAAAAATCGGAAAACCACAACAAACATTAAAAAATACAAAATATATTCATTTTTTTCAAAATTTTAAACATATAAAGCAACAACAACATCAGATAAACACATTGGCACATAAATATGGAGAAATCAATGATATATATATATATATATATATATATATAGTCACTAGTGGATGCCAAATAAAAAATTATACATCAAAGTCGATATTGAATGTTGAAGGGCCTCTCCAATACAAAATGACAAAATATATATAATTATAAAATGTATCTCATGATTCATCATCATGATGGAGTCTGTAGATGTCTGATATACAATGACAAATGAAACAAAACAACATCTAGCTATCTAATATCAATGTCGGCCTCCGCCTCTCCCCCTTTTACAAGAAAAGATAAGGGCTTGTTTGTCAGGCGTGCCCCTGACAGTAGAAGACCTTGTATCTGATAGTGGATGACCACTAGTGTGTGCAAGAGTAGGTGTATCAATAAGTGTAGAAGGTTGTGTTGATGTTTGCACATCATCCTCCATGATGTCTTCAAGCCACTCCTCCTCCTCCTATGAATGGAGGGATTTAGAATCTAGATACATACCTATGAATGGAAGATTCAACATCGGTTGGCACATGAAATTGAACCCTTGCTCCACTTACAAATCCTTGATGGTGATGATGATGGTTGTTAAGTTGCCTCCAGAGTGATTGAGGAATACCACAAACCCTTCTCCTTCCTTCTCCACAAGCAAAAAAACACAAATAACCAAAAAAAAAACAAAATGTGCCCTTATGCTCATGGGTTCCCTGCATCCGACGACTTTTTGGTAAAATTCTAGACTTTTTGGTAAAAGTCGACGATTTTTAGTAAAAGTCGGGACTTTTTGAAAATACAAAAAATCGCAATTTTTTCGAGAGTAAAAGTCAGCTCAGGGTAAAAGTTGCGACTTTTACAAAAAGTCCTGAAAAATCGACGATTTTTTCAACACTGCTTCAAACCTCTTTTCTTGGCGGTACTATGGTAAATTTGTGATCTGATTTGTCATTTTATGAACTGTTCATGGTGGTTATTACTGATCTTTTGAATAGTTTTATGACCCTTTTTCAGTCTATTATCATTGTGCTAGCCTTGTAGGTTCCCTCCAAGCAAAAGTAATCACTTTTCCTCATCGTTTTGGGCTTCTTTTACACATTGTCCAAGACGAACAACTTGTTGATTTTTGGTTTTTTAACGCAAAAATCAGACTTTATATCAACAACAAGTCGCTTCACTATTCCTAGGTACTCCCCCCTGAGGCAAGTAAGCACTAGTCCAAACGGAGAGGGGTCTAGCCCATGATAGTTTAGGGATTTTTTCCTATAATTGGTCAAGTTTTTTACCACTGTTATAACAGGTTTATCAGCTCAATTTGGAGGGTAGAAATTTGTGATAACAAATTGGCGTCGTTGTCGGGGAACACCAACCTTGGTAACAATGACATTGGTGAGTTTTTACTTTAATTGATTTATTTTTTCTAACTCACCTGACGACTCCATGGGACACAGTGACGACTCCATAAGGGACTTACACAAGAAGATCTTTCGATTTTGATTCCATCACAAAGTTTAGTTTCGAGCTTGAAAAAACCCTAACACCTTTTTTCGTGACAAGATGATTCCTTCACCAAGAACTCGTCTCGAATTCGGTAAGCGTATGAGTTCTTAGTTAAGTTCTTTTTCAATGAGCACTATAGTTAAGTTCTTTCCTTTTATTTCCATCTTGAGCTAGTAGTTGGGTAGCAGTTGTGCTTTATTCTATTCGAGATTAACAATATGGATGCAACTGTGAGGCCACCAATAAGGTGGATATTTTCTGCCATTGACCCACTAAGTTTTGTTGCATTTCCAGATTATCCTCATGACTTACTTGCACATAAGTGGCTTAAACACATACCTTTGTTTGCAGGGCAGTTAGGAGAATCAATTGAGGATCACTTTGATAAATTTTTACAAGTGATGAGTGATTTTGAGGTGGAACATGACGATGTTTATGTCGACCTTCGATGTGATGTCCCGTTCCCAAGAATAGCCTTAGTAGAGAGTGACTTAGTATTCTATCTGTTCCCATAGACTATAGTCAGGCACAAACATGAACAAAGGGAGAAATAAGGGTGATTAAAGGGCTAAATGATGAATTAAGCTAAAAAGCATAGGAAAAGTCACTTAAGCCAAAGTCAACGAACAAATAGAAGGAAAATGTGTTAAGGGGGCCTTAATTAATTATTCATAATCGAATTAGGAGAAAGGCGCCTAGCTTAAGTGATGTCAATGACAAATTAGATCAATGAAGGTATAAGAAGAAGAATTCGACCTAATTCCTCATTATCATTGATTTGTGAATTGAGAAATAGGTTCCAGAGGAGGAAGTCGACCTCAACATATGTTATGTGGATTTTTGGAGGAAACCACCACCACCGATCAGTTTCAGTGTTGGAAGACACACCCTAAACTATCATAAGTACCATCCAGGTATTTCACCGTGCCATATCAGTGATCTACAGACCCAGTTTAGTCAGTGTGCATTGCATCCAGTGAGGGCGCAAGGGTTTGAGAGACAATTTTGTGTAGCTGGACGAGACCAGAGCAGATCTATCCATATCCTTCCGACCTAGTTGAGAGGGAGCCAGGGCGCTTCTTTTGATCCATCAATCATCAAATTCCGATGGAGGAGTCTACCTGTGCGCATCAGTCAACCAGGAAGTGCGCAACACTTGGGGAGGTACATCAAGGGTTTCAGAGAGCTCACTAGATCAGATCCAGGGAAACCCTCCTGACCCATTAAAGAGGAGGCTAGGGCACTCATTTTGAGATAGGTATCATCTGATTCTGATGATGGAATCATCAGGGCACATTGCCAGAGCCCAAGAGGTGTGCAAACCCCTAGGGGATCTCATCCGGGGTCCATTCAAAGCTTCAGTGAACCAATCTTCATTATGTCAGATATCAGGAGGATCTTAGAGGCCAGGGAGAATAGTTTGGGACAATTTTCAGGTCGGTCAGATGAGTGTAGCCACTAGGGAAAATATATCCTTCATTTGCAGCAGTTGTCGTGAGCTTCTGAGGTTGCATGTAGCCAATCTATCCATGCATGTTGCAGATCCATTCACATGTTCTGATCAAAAGTATTTTATGTTAGTTTGCATCATATTCCAGTGATGATCCATGAGATCTAGCTGATGATTAGTTCTATGCTTTCCACATGCCAGTTGTATTTCCTACTATTTCACATAATACATGTTATTGAGTTGTGTTGGTTCTTTATTACTCACATGAATGATATAATTGTAAAACATCATTCTATATGAACACACACATGCAAAATCTCCATGCATGTTAAGAAAAATAAACTAAAACGCATCTAGAAATCCAATGAGTATCAGATCCAAGAGACAAAACATCAGTTTTAGTAGAGCATATCCAGATCCACCGGATCAGGAATATTTCACTCGAGGGGGAGGCATGTGCATGGTACAAATATATTTTGGATGCCTCAATTGATGGATGGGATTCATTCCAAGGGAAGTTCATTGACAGATGGTCAGAAACCAGATAATATTGTAGCCTATGAGTTTTCCTCAATCCATGTTCTATCAGTGGTTGAGGAGGAAATCCTTATGAATTCCCAAGAGTTGCAAGGAATGTTAGCTATTCCAGAAAACTATGATGGAAATAATGCATCTTCTTTTGTTACAGCTGCCCAGAGACTACATGGACCTTTTGATATGATAGAGGAACACTACAATAGAGACATACTAGCTCCTCTCCTTTCGATAGTCCACGTCTTGCAAGAAAAATTGACAGCTATAGAAGAGAACCTGTCATGCTGTCAAATTTAAAGAGATGAATAGGAGGGTGATGGCCCTGTTATCCCCATTTTTGTGGATAATTGTATCAGAGATGGTATCTAGAGGCATCTAGGTTGCATACATGGAGTGTCGACAGATGAGCAGTACTTGATGGTGGCCAGCATGGACCCCTCCTCTATTTTTTGGGCATATTTTGGGCAGCAGTTGAGCATCAGTTGACACCATGACATTGGATGGGCTTGTTGGACATCACATGGGAATGCTACAAGTTGGTAAGCCTCTAACCATAGTGAGTACTGATTTAATATTTGAGGCATTTCTAGATTAGTTCAAATCACTCCCCTTGGTCACGAGACGTTAGCTTGTTGTTTATACTTTTTCCCTAGTCATAACTGGGTCGTTCTCTTGGTCTCTTGGGAAATTTAGGAAGCTCTTTGGGAATAGGGGTACATACTAGGTCTTTTTTTTGGATCAGTCAGTGTCATACTTTTCACTTTCCATATTCACATCCCACTATATTTCCTACTACTTCTAGTGATTGGTTGCTTTGATCGAGGACGAGATTGTTCCTCTTTCTATGGGCTAAATCCCTAGGGGGTGGCTACCAAAATCCAACCATGGTTACCTGCTCAGAGACTCGTCCAATCCGCATAGCACTTGTGAATGCATCGCTAGAGCGCTACATATTCTCTAGGGTGTCCAAAGCAAGTTAAACATGTGTTTTTCAACACGAGACGAACAAGAAAAATAAAGTAAAAGAAAAATCATAAGACAGAAAACATAAAGAATGTCATCACACATGGAAAATATCGCCAGAGCGCTACATATTCTCTGGGGTATTCCCCCCATGTGATGACGTGGTAAAAGGATAATATAAGACTTGAGCCTCATGAATAACAAGAACCAATGGTTGTAGCTCATTCCCAAAGGCACCCTTGATTGATATACTACGAACCCTGTGTGTCGAACTTCCAACACCTTCAAAGTTAACCTACTATGTTTTTTCCCCTTTATCCATCTGTGACTTTGAAGACTCATTTCCTGGGAACCATACTCTTCATTTTAGGATGACTTAGCCTAATGGGATTCCATGATGATCTTCCCATACTTTGACTATGAAAAAAGCATAACTTTCTTAGCTTGTGTCAACTAGGATAGAGTGTGATGGATTGACTACTAATGGATTTTATATTACTATGGTTTATCTTGCTATGGTTTTAGGCTTTCTTTCTTCTAGATGCACATGTCTTATTTTTTCCTACAGGTTCTTGCCATGTGTGATTTCATTACATCTTTGCAGGCATATACAGGTGTAATATCATCATTTTTGTTGTTGGAGCTCATTAGGGTTTCGTAACCCTAGACTGGATCTCATGTTTCTACTACATGGGTGCCAAAGAGTTTTTGCAGATCCCATCATCATGATTTTAGAGGGACTCACCCTACTTTTCAGCTCATTTGGGTGATTCCTTGATGGGAATGACCCCCTTTGAAGGGTGACGCCACCCTCTTTTAGCACTTGATGATGACATTTGGTGATGATTTGATGGAGTGTTGAGCTTTGGGAGGCTTGGAGATGATGTTTCTTTTATTTTCTTGAGCTTTGAGCCTTTGAAGGATTTTCCTGCTCATTTTTGGAGGAGTTATTTCCATTGGGGCTTGCCACTTGCTCATTTATGAGGGTCGATTTGACTTGGCGATGACTTTTCCCACTTAGAGGAGATTGTCCCACTTTATCTAGCCCCATGTTGACCGGATCTACTCATGTGATGGCCTTGGGAGGCTCACCACTCTTCTTCACATTTATTTTTGAGGGGTTCGATGACCTTTTGCCCCTTGGGCAACACCTTGGAGAGGATCCCTTGATTTATGGGGGAGATATTTTTGGGTCTTCCTAGGCCATTAATGACTTTTTGGTGGATTAACTACCTTTTTATTTAATTTAGGGAGTTAAGTAAGTGAGTTATATTTATATTCTCACTAGGAATTTATTTTTTGACCAAGTCAATTGTTTTAAATGGTCAAATTAATTATAAAGTGAGTTATCTAGAATAATTTTTTAATTATTTTAAATTTAATTTAGTGGATAACCCTAAAGTGGGTTAGTATGTTGACAAAATCAAGATGAGGAGGATGAATACAAATTCCTCACTTGCTTTCATTTAGACAATGTTTTTTGGTGGTGGAATAATATTACTCTTTTTCACTTCAAATTTTCTCTACACTAGTGTCATTGTGATTTTGGATTGTACTATTTCTCTTGGAGGCTTATGCAATGGAATCGTGAGTGAAATATGGATGATATTGATAGATGATTGTGTTGCTATGTTATTGGTTAATTCTTATTCAAGATATTTTTGGTGAGAAGTTTCCAAATTGTCTTGATTTATCCATTTATAAAACCCTAATTTGCAAGATAATTATCTATGTTCTTTAATTAAACTTGTCTTAGGGATAGATAAATTTAGGCCAAAAGGATCTAGTTTATTGGTAGGATTTTTGGCAAAGACTAGGAGACTAACAACGTTGTTGAAAGTTTTACCATCTTGTGTGACTTTAAGGGCTAGATGTCTTGTTGATTCTAACCCTACAACCTGTGAGGGAGACTTCTTTATTGGATTTTCTAGCCTCTCCTCCAAGTTTTGAATCCATACCTAAGGGACTAAGGCACTCATTTTGCATTGGAGATCGTGAGAGTTTGCATTGGGATGTGTGTATTTCCACCGGAATTCAAATTTGATTACACAATTGAACTTGCCCCCCTAGGGCACACCTTTAGCCCATTGGGGCGAAATTTTTGAGGGGTCTAACCCCCCCAACCTTCAAACCCTTCTCTACTGCAATTTCTACTAGTTTACTAACCCTAGGTTGTTAGATCTCTAGTTTTACTCCACAGTTTTTAGCAAATAGGTAGTCAATTTTGTGTGGCTTGAGTAGATCTTTCATTCTAATGGTTTAGTTTTATGATTTGGTGGATAGTTTGTTTGTTGTACACAATTGAAAGCTACAACCATAAGGCTGCAATTTTATGCAGAAAACAGTGTTTAGGACAACTCATTTTAACTCCTAGATTAGTGTACTAATTTTTCTAGTTTTAGTTCCTAGTCAATAGCTAATTATTCTTGTGTTCTAAGTGTTTCCTAGAGTTGTGGAATAGTTTTTTTATGAGTTTTCTTCACTGATATATTTGCTACAAATTTTGTCTTAGTTAGGTTATGTTATCCCCCACTTTCAGGGATAACTAGGAGATCATGTCTCGAGGCCCACAGGTCCTAAACATGGAGTATCGAGAGCAGGATTGACTTCATCATGGCCCTGGAGGGCCCACCTTTTCTCTTTTCCAGCATCTTTATCCTGTCAGCAGCAGCAACAGCCCTACCACCATCGTCTTGGTCCTATGTCAGAGAGGGTTCTTGCTTCATGAGGTAATTATTTCAGGTATCATGGTATGTGTCACTTTGATCATCAAAACCATTGAATGTATGCATCTAATTCCTTTTATTTCTAACAATTGCTTGGACCTTACACTTGCCCACTTGGCCATGTTTTGGGGATTGACAGGATACCCTAGTAATCCTGTGTCTGTTGGTTTTGGTTAGCCACTGGGGGTTGTCTTTGAAAAGCCATCGTCCACTCCTTTCAAAGCTTCACTTTTCCATCTTGTTTCCCGCTCACCTGTCTCATTCCACTTGTTTGAGCATTGGGTTGACCTATTTTGGGATTGCATCTTATCTAGTGGGAAGAAGGGGATAAAGGCCCAGAAGGTAAAAGCACACTGGTAAAAGATAAAAGCCTAAGAATAAAACCCCGAGATGCTTCGCCCAAGGATCCTCGAGAAAGAAATAAAAGGTTTCTCAACAAGAAACAAGAGGGACCCTAAAAAATAATAAAACAAGACTTAACCAGAGGATAGGGGGTCTCATCACAAGCCAACCTATTAGGTCCATGGGTACCTAGCAGTATGACATTGCCATCAGTTGGCTACCACGTCAGGGCAGTGACCTTTGGTTGTATGGCCAAGGGAAAAGGGGTCTCATCCCGAGCCAACCTTCTCATTTATGTGAAAGTACTTATGGGTAACGTTGTCACCACTGGTCACCATGCCAAGAAAGTGTCCCATGATTATCTCTTGAACAAAAAATAAAGAAAAAACAATAAAAAATGAAATAACAAAAAATAATAAAAGGCATGAATGGGCTTGGAAATAATTGCATCCATGACAGGTACAATTTGCCTTCTACAAAGGCACCCACAGGTAACTTCTTGCATCCTTGGCCTTCATTACACCCACTTTCTTAGACATCCCTTGGCCACTTCATCCACTTACATGGCTTGGAAGGGGTCTCTTCCAGGAACTTCCCTTATTCAGTGGACACTAGCCCAATAGGATGCCTTGCCCTTTTCCCATACTTGTATAGTAGGTTTGTGTAATGTCTTTGAGCTATTGACTGATCTATTAGGGGTTTTATGCATGTGTTTATTAATATTGATGATGAAATGTGATTGACATTGATATGATCCCTGTGACTGATGATCCCATGGAGGGCATAGCTTTTGATGTGCAAGACCATATCCGATAGATAGGGACCATCTTGGATCGGTACACATGGGGAGATGATCAGTTCGGACCTCCATTGGGATGAATATCCCATCAGGTGGATACTGAGATGATCCAGGTGGATATATATGGCCACCCACCTTTCCCGACTGCCTCAAAACAACTTTCTGACAATTTTGGCAATTTACTATTTTTAGCAGTTTTTAACTTCCGGGACCATTTTGAGGGCCTAAATAAAGGTTTTTCGGGATAGAACCAACTCAATGATATTTGAAGGCATGATTTAAGCCCCAAAATGAATCTCCTCGACGATACCTTTCCAATGGGCTATCATACGCCTAAAACGGAGATTGTATGCAAAAGTTACGACCCCGGGAAGTTAATGTACTAACTTACCCAAACGAGACCCACATGACTTTTGGCATTTCATATCCTAGGGTTAGGTTTTTGAATGTCTAGGGTTTTGGGCATTCCTGATTATTGTAAAAAGGCCTTCAGAGCCTCATTGTAATCATCTTTTTTTTGCGAATGCGAGTAGTCATCACATCTCTTCTCAGAGATAAGCTGCCACCATTCTAGCAAGTCTTGCACTCTATATTTTTACAGTCTCTGTACATTTCTTTCATTAATAGAAATTGTGTATTATTGTATATATGTGTTTATGGTTGCATCTCTCATACATTTATGTTATATTATTGAATATCTGCGATATCTCTATGCATTTATTTATTATATCTCCGCTCTCATTTCGTGCCGAAAATAATCTGGATAAGTGGTATTAGAGCAGGCTGCTCTTGATCGTTTTTCAGTGCATGTCCCTGACGAGGTCCGAGTATAGCAAGTTGGGTCTCCAGCTTATCTCTCTTGAGAACAATCGCTCTCACACACCCAAGAAACCCTCAATGGCGGAAGAAAAGAAAAAAGAGGGAGCAGACGATCCTATAAGTCTATTGCTTGAGCAATCTCTCACGCGACAGAGGAACGAAATGATGGAGAATTTTTCCCACATCATTCAATGTCTGCCCATAGCAACAGGCACATATTCATCAAATGGACACTTTGGAGGCACCTCATATTTCAAGGTACAAGTTAATTTTAATATTCCTGTATTTGAAGGACAGATAGATGCAGAAGCCTTAGACAAATGGTTAAACCTGCTAGAAGGTTATTTCTCTATTCACAATTTTTTCGACAGAGAAAGGATCACCTTCACACTCCTTAAAGCTCTCCCTCATGTCAAGCATTGGTGGGAAACTTACTGGGAAAAAAGTTCCATAGAGGAGTCTGGAATATATGGGGTCGAGCCCACTTGGCATTTTTTGTGGATACGGTAAAGGAACAATATTACCCTGTTGGAAACTATGAGGACCAGTATATGAGATGGACCACACTGCGGCAAGAGAGGGGCCAAGTAGTTCCAGAATTCACCAATACCTTCCATACCTTGCACACCAAGCTAGGTATCAAAGGCTTTGAACGACATTTGGTTCTGAAATACCATGGGGCTCTACACAGATACATCCAGACTGAAATGGATTTTCTGGACATCTCATCACTCGGTGCTGCTTATCGATATGTTTTTAAAATCGAGCAGAAATTTAAGCACCAAAACAAACGGGAGTTCGGGTATGAAAATCTGCAACAACTAAAGTATGACAAAGACGGCCCTAACAAACAGTTTCCCGAAAACCAGTCCAAGCCACGGGAAAAGAAGCATCACGGGAAGACAAAGAAGGACAACGGAAAATGGTGTGATTTCCACAAAATCCCCTGGCACAACACCGATGAATGTCGCTCAAAACAGTGATTGGTGGCCGAGATCAAAGACAAGGAGCCGAACCCTGATTCGGAATCTGATTATGAAAATACTAGTAAAGGACAGATCATTGACGTAGACCCCACTACTATTGTCGCGACCGCAACAATTCAACCAGAAGAACCAACCGGTCCTGAAGAGGCGGAGCGCCTTTTTCATTCACAGATGTGGGTGAAGGGGACCCCGCTGCATTTTATTGTTGATAGTGGAAGCCAGAAGAACCTCATCTCAGCAGAGGTCGTCAAATAGTTGGGATTG
>JZKD02S0383817.1:210368-235109 GCA_000966675.3 Picea glauca
GTCTTTGTCCCTCCTACCATCTATGATTCGCCATAACATTTCAGTCACATTCTTCCCGATATGCATTGTATCAAACAAATGAGTTATTTTTAGCTCCTCATAGTAGGGCAACCTCGTGAATTGAGCGGGATAATATTTCATTCCTCGTGGAAACCCATTATGAATACCTTCATGATGATTGCAGCCTTCAACCCTTCAAGGACGAGATCTTTGTGTCATCCAACAGTGTCGATTATCATACAGCATCCAACCCTTCAAGGATGAGGTATTATGTGATGATGTCCCACTGGATGTCTGTGATGTTCTCTTGGGCCAACCATACATGTGGAGACGCTATGTTGTTTATGAGTCTCGACCCCGTAGTGTCATTGTTACTTTGGGGGGTCATCTCTATAGAATACGAGAGGTAAATCTGACTATTCTTCCACCTAAAAAGTGCCGCAAGGTAGTATCTCATACTACAAAATTTAGTTTCTTCACAATCTGTTTAAAAGCGGAACAGAAGGACACCAGAACCACTACAGCCTCACCCCAAGCACCTTCTATCCAACAGAAGCAGGTCGACAAGAATGGAGCAAAGCGCAAACATTATTTTTTCACACTGTCCTCTCATGCAGGCCGACTTATTGAACAGCCTCAACCTCGACAGGTTTGTGATAGACTTCCACAAACTAAGCAACACGACGTCTCCAGCAAGGAAAGCAGTTCACCAAGATGCAGATTCAACAAACGCTTTTCCCTCTCCCCCGGGAACTCAACGCAATGGAGACCATTGCTTCCTAAGGAGAGAGGATTAATCCAGGTGGATATCAGTGGCCATCCACCTTTCCCGACTGCCTCAAAACGACTTTCTGACAATTTTGGCAATTTACTATTTTTAGCATTTTTTAACTTCCAAGGTCATTTTGAGGGCCTAAATAAAGGTTTTTTGGGATTGAACCAACTCAATGATAGTCTAAGGCATGATTGAGGCCCCAAAATGAATCTTCTCGAATATACCTTTCCAACGGACTATCATAAGCCTAAAACGGAGATCATATGCAAAAGTTACGACCCCGAGAAGTTAATGTACTAACTTACCTAAACGGGGCCCACATGACTTTTGGCGCTTCATATCCTAGGGTTAGGTTTTTGGATGTCTAGGGTTTTTGGCATTCCTGTTTATTGTAAAAATGTCTTCATAGCCTCATTGTAATCATCTTTTTTTTGCAAATGTGAATAGCCATCACATCTCTTCTCAGAGATAAGCTGCCACCATTCTAGCAAGTCTTGCACTCTGTATTTTTACAGTCTCTGTACATTTATTTCATTAATAGAAATCATGTATTACTGTATATCTGTGTTTATGGTTGCATCTCTGATAGATTTATGTTATATTATTGAATATCTACGATATATCTGTGGGTTTTGTTAGTATTATTGTTCATTTATATTTAGAAACTTTGATGTGAATGCATGTTTTGGTTAACTAATCTTCAAGTTTCTTGTGTAGGTGACACCAATTTTGTTAACAAATTTATTTGCAAGATTTTAAGGCTTACAAGTTCTCGTAGCTTGGAGTGGTGATGAAACTTTCTTGTCTCTTCACAACTTCAAGGGTCTAAAGACCCGGTCCCTCCTTAGCTCATCTAAAGACTCCATTGCCCAAGGGTTCCAAGGCTATAATTTTCTCCCTTCTCTCTTTCTCAAAGAAAATCTAAATTTTGGTTACTAGTTGCTTAATTTATCTTAGATGTGTATCAGATTTCAAAACCCTTCCTGTCTAAGTTAGTAAGTGAATTTAAAAGTTAGATCTAGAGTTCATGTTTCAATTTCATTATCTTAAACTAGATCTAGCTCAAAAAACGTCATTTTTAGCAAGTAATTTAATTCAAAATTTTTAGAGGCTAAAGGTTGACTTGTTTCAAATATATTTTAGTTCCATATTTAGCAATTAGAGTGTCTTTATATTATTGTTTTAAAACAGCAGAAAAAAACCCTAAGGAGACAAGCTCTTTAGCTTGTTCTTCTTAGTTCATTTTGCTCAATTTTTACACTAGTTTACTTAGTCAATTTTGGGGATTTCTTACTAATAACCAAAGACACTTACAAAGTGTTTTTGGGCATCTTATGTCCTTGTTTGCTTGTTGTTTTGTGCAATTTTTCGAACATATAAGAGGAAGTTATGTCCGTTTTGGACGGATTTGGAGCATCCGAGACCCCCGGGGGCACCCCTTTTCTTCAATAAACATTTGTAAAACGTTGTAAAGACTTTTTACCCCCCCCCCCCTAATGAATGGTCACAAGTCACTCCAATAAATAATTGTGTGATTTCTTAATAAAATCAGTGATTCTACAAGCTCTCACTCTTCATCCCCCCTAGGGGAACAGTGTTTTCAGTGATTGTCTCAATTTTTTTGCAACTTTCGCTTAGATTCAATTTTTACAACTAAGTATAAGATAAAAGTAATCTTTCAATTCATCACAAAGCACTACAATCTCATATAAACTCTAAAGTTGAATAAATCTTCACATAGATTAGATTTCATTTTGGAAAGTAATTTTTAATTATTAGTCTAGTTTTCTTTTTAGTTTTGCAATTTCAAAGTTGGAAAATAAACCATCCCCTCATCTCCTCACAAGAGGCCTGGTCAGTGTGGATTATTAATTAGCATAACATTTCAATTTCTGCAATTTTATTTCTTGTTTAAAATAAACATTTCCCCTCAGCTCTCAGTACAGTTCCTGACCCTTCCAGTTGCGAGTTAGTCTCGATCTGCTGGGAGTAAGTTCATACACGCTAAGTTGGTCAGTGGTGATAGATTAATTAGGGAAATATCTAAAGTAGTTATCTTAATGCACGGAAAAACACCTTAAAGTGACATGCGAAGTAAGGCGGACCCTCTCGGGACCTGGCTTCCCACCCGTTTTGGACATCCAGCGCTTTGAGTGAGTTTACTGGTGAGACCATTGGGTTTCGGTAAACTCTTCGCAAGTCTCCAAACAAAGAGATAACCTCCAAGAAGGCCAAACAATCTCATTAACTCAACATCAATTTACCCTAATAAAAACACATGAACTACATTGCCCACGATTACCTTTAAGGCATTGGTCTCATATGTACACTCAGCAAAGCCATATGCTTCACTTTACTTTTCGGTTATTTATTTGAAGCAATTTAATTTTACTTGCATCTAACAACTATGTCTAAGTATCATTTTATGCAAGTACATGCTTGATATATATATCGTGGATGAATAGTGGATTTGTGTATTTTCAATTTATGATTGATTGTTGAAAGAATAAACGCCTAGATTTATTTCTTATACTTAGTTTAGTTCAAGCCTTAGCATATTTGTTAGGGACTACCCCCCTTGGTTTCGCTAGGAGTTAGCCTAGACGGAGGAGTTGAGAATTAGGTGACAACACCTTAACTCTCACTTGCCCCCAAGGACACACCAAGTGGATTGAAGATTTCTTCCACGTCTCCCAGGTGTGTATAAGGCGACAACATTTTTGTGACGTTGTCGAGAATAAATCTTTCTATTCCTGGAATACGAATTTTGTTTTCCTTTTTCTTTTTGCTTTGTTTGATGCTTCTTGTTTTCTTAGAATAAACTTGATCATCTAGCGACTCCACTTTAAAATAATTTGACAAAGTTTTCTGCAAAGAGGAACTCTCGGTTTTCTTAGCTTCATCCTTGAACCCGAAGGTGTTTTTGGAGGAAGTTAGTCAAGCTTTCTTCTCGTAGGATCCTTATTAATTTTTGGGTCCCAGTCTGTTTCTGATAGAATCTTTTCTCTTTGCTTTCTGAATAAATCTAGTTTAGAAATGGATGATCTTTATAAACCTATTGATTTTTCTGCAATAAGTGGTTATCCAGATGTGATTCCAAAAAAAGCAATTAAAAATTTGCCTTGTTTTCAAAGTAATAATATTGCTGATGCAAGACGTCATGTTAAGAAGTTTTCCCTTTGCTTTAATAAATGGTTTTGCAATGCCTTATATGAAGATGTGGGAATGAAATTGTTTATCTTATATTTTGATGATGATGATCTTGAATGGTTTACAAAACTTAAGGATAAACAGGTTAGAACTTACAATGAGTTGATTGATGCTTTATGGAAAAATGGAAGGAGAAGAAACCTCCAAATATGAAAACAATCAATTCAGATATTAAGAATGATGCTTCACCAGTTTAAAATTAGAAGTTTAAAGAAGTCATTCAAGCCATGGAATTTATCTATGTGAAACAGTTAAAGGCCATGAAGGCTCTCCTTGCAGAGGAAGAAGCTTGTATTAAGTATTCAGACCCCATAGAGCCAGAGCTTTACAGTAAACAAGAAAATAAATTTCGCTTGGAAATTCTGGAAGAGCCTATAGGAAAGTCATTAACTAGTCATGAAGAAACAAAGGATTTTGAGTTGAAAATGATTGAGTATCCAGATAATTTAGATCCCCACCCTCCTCCCAAGGAATCCATCTTCTCAAAGAAGATCTTTGACGGTTATGATGAACCTGAAACGATCAGTGAAGCAAAGGTCTTGACAGTCCGAGTTCCAACTTCTCATCCATCAAAAGAATTAAATAATGGAAAAATGGAAGACAACTCTATTCTATCAATGTCAGATCATTATGAGCAGTGGTTGGGCTTCCACCATGACAATCCAATGCATAGATTCATTAAAACTTCAAAAGGCTTGCCAGACTTTAATGTTTGGTTGAATAAAATGAGCATGTTTCTTGGGTGGTCTGATCCCAAGAAAAGAGCCAATTTGATCAAACTTGGAAACAGATCTTCAACGAGTCATCCCAGAAAGATATTTTTCAGACATTTGAGGTCTTATTTCATCCATGGCATGGTTGTTACTTATGTTTTCTACTTCAGCCAGTTGGATAATGAGAAGGTCAAAACTACCAGTGAACAGACAATTTTTCAGGCTTTCTTCAGTGATGTTATTGAGATGTCATGGAGCATCCTTTGTAACGTATCTCTAACCCTTTCCTCCACATTTAAATTTCATTTATGCTCACTTTATTCTTTATACTTTATGTATAGTAGTTCATATTCATTTTTGTATTATATTATGTATTCACATGAATAATAATTGTGCAATTTCAATTTACACTTGGTCTTCATATATACATGTGTCATTAATGTTGTTTTTGGCCAGATGTTTGTGATGTAAGGGAAGATTTTGGATTCTCGCATGCTCTCCTTTTTTCTTAAAGATCAAGCACGCGTCCCCATATGGAGCCAATGTTATCCACCAAGTTGCACTAGGATGGATTTCTAGTGAGCCGCCAAAGATTGAACATTTTCATGTTCAAAATTCAGAGTTCAAAAGTTTAGTCAGTCATTAAGACCAACCTTTTTCACATTTTCCATTTAAATTGTAATAAGAGATGTTGCATGATGAACTTGTAAAATGTCTTAGCCACCTAGTCTTAAGCATGAGTTATTCTCTGGAGTAGTTTTTCACTTATTTATTATATTTTGTCGTCCAGACAATTTATAATTTATGAGTTTTTTCACTCAATCCCTCCAGAGCTAAAATATATACCCATGGTTAGGCCTTAGCATGGATTTAAGCCTAGTGTCTAATGTATATTAACATGCTAAATATACTCCTAGAGTCTTATGGAAATGTGCTAAGTCCCCCTTAGGTATTTTTAATTTTTCAGTGAATTAAAAATTTGTCGCAATTCAGCAAATTTTAATTAAAAAATAAAGATGTATTAAAAAAGTGGTACTAGAGGATTTCATATGCCTTGGGGTGCTCATTTTTTGACCTAAAGCACCCATGTTACCTAAGTACCCACTTGGTTGAGAAAAATTAGTGATTTTAATCACTTAAAAATCAATTTTGCTCAAAAAACCCAAAAAAGTCAAATAAAAACATAAAAAAACCGTAAGTGCTAAAATTTGGGAAACATGTTTTGGTTGAATAAAGCCTCAAAAGGCTACGTGGAAGCCATAGGAAGCAAGTAGGAGATGATTTGGGTTGAGTGGGTAAGATATCCTTGAGTTATGGAGAGTAGGCCAAGAAGAGGTGTGCCCTCCTTGAGAGAGGTGGTGCACCCACATGAGAGCTCAACCAAATTTTGGGAGGTGGCAATCCCCTACCCAACCTAACTTTCTATGTGGCGAGTTGTGAGAGGTGGCTATCTTTACCTCTACATTTGGCATGCTTTTCATTCCAAGTGGTGCGCCCTCCCTCTCCAAGTGGTGTGCCCTCCTCCCTTTGGCATTTTCCTCTTGTGCTATATATACAAGCATTCACCCATTGCAATCTAGTTGGAGTTTGGGGATTGTTGCTTGTATTTGTATACTATTGTAACACTTTTCATTTGGAATAAAGAGACTTTGGAGGTCAAAAAGGTGTGTTATGCATGTGTGTGGATGCTTGATATCAATTCCTGCTTAATCTATGAGGTAATATTTGTCTAATTTCTTCTTTGGATTTGTTATCTTGGCCTTTGAATGGATGTTATCATATAGTAGGATAGGATTTATCTAGCTTGTTGTTAGTCCTATTGTTTATTTATATTTAGAAACTTTGATGTGTATGCATGTTTTGGTTAACTAACATACTCTTCAAGTTTTTTGTGTAGGTGACACCAATTTTGTTAACAAATTTATTTGCAAGATTTTAAAGCTTATAGGTTCTCATAGCTTGGAGTGGTGATGAAAATTGTTTGTCTCTTCACAACTTCAAGGATCTAACGACTCGATCCCTCCTTAGCTCATCTAAAGACTCCATTGCCCAAGGGTTCCAAGGCTACAATTTTCTCCCTTCTCTCTTTCTCAGAGAAAATCTAAATTTTGGTTACTAGTTGTTTGCTTTATCTTAGATGTGTATCAGATTTCAAAATCCTTCTTGTCTAAGTTAGTAAGCGAATTTAAAAGTTAGATCTAGAGTTCATGTTTCAATTTCATCATCTTAAAATAGATCTAGCTCAAGAAACGTCATTTTTATCGAGTAATTTACTTTGAAATTTTTAGAGGCTAAAGGTTGACTTGTTTCAAAGAACTTTTAGTTCCATATTTGGCAATTAGAGTGCCTTTATATTGTTGTTTTAAAACAACAAAAAAAGACCCTAAGGAAACAAGCTCTTTAGCTTGCTCTTCTTAGTTCATTTTGCTCAATTTTTACACTAGTTTACTTAGTCAATTTTGGGGCTTTCCTACTAATAACCAAAGAAACTTCCAAAGTGTTTTTGGGAATCTTATGTCCTTGTTTGATTGTTGTTTTGTGAAGGTTTTCGAACAGATAAGAGAAAGTTTTGTTCGTTTTGGGCGGATTTGGAGCATCAGGGACCCCCGAGGACACCCCTTTTCTTCAATAAACATTTGTAACACGTTGTAAAGACTTGTGACCCCCCTAATGAATGGTCACGAGTCACTCCAATAAAGAATTGTGTGATTTCTTAATAAAATCAGTGGGGTTACAAGCCCCCACTCTTCACCCCCCCTCGGGGTACGATGTCTCCGGTGATTGTCTCATTTTTTTGCAACTTTCGCTTAGATTCAATTTTCACAACTAAGGATAAGCTAAAAGTAATCTTTCAATTCATCACAAAGCACTACAATATCATATAATCTCTAAAGTTGAATAAATCTTCACATAGATTAGATTTCATTTTGGAAAGTATTTTTAATTGTTAGTTTAGTTTTCTTTTCAGTTTTGCAATTTCAAAGTTGGCAAATAAACCATCCCCTTAGCTCCTCACAAGAGGCCTGGTCAGTGCAGATTATTAATTAGCATAACATTTCAATTTCCGCAATTTTATTTATTGTTTAAAATAGACATTTCCCCTCATTTCTCAGTGCGATTCCTAACCCTTCCAGTTGTGAGCTAGTCTCAATCTGTTGGGAGTAAGTTCATACACACTGAGTTGGTCAGTGGTGATAGATTAATTAGGGAAATCTCTTAAGTAGTTATCTTAATGCGCGGGAAAACGCCTTAAAGTGACATGTGAAGTAAGGCGGGCCCTCTCGGGACCTAGCTTCCCACCCGTTTTGGACATCCAATGCTTTGAGTTAGTTTACTGGTGAGACCATTGGGTTTCAGTAAACTCTCCGCAAGTTTCCAAACAAAGAGATAACCTCCAAGGAGGCCAAACAATCTCATTAACTCAACATCAATTTACCCTAATAAAACACACGAACTGCATTGCCCACGATTACCTTTAAGGCACTGGTCTCATATTTACACTCAACAAAGCCATATGCTTCACTTTACTTTTTGGTTATTTATTTGAAGCAATTTAATTTTACTTGCATCTAACAACTGTGTCTAAGTATCCTTTTATGCAAGTACATGTTTGATATATATATCGTGGATGAATAGTGGATTTGTGTATTTTCAATTTATGATTGATTGTTGAAAGAATAAACTCCTAGATTTATTTCTTGTACTTAGTTTAGTTCAAGCCTTAGTATATTTGTTAGGGACTACCCCCCTTGGCTTCACTAGGAGTTAGCCTAGACGAAGGAGTTGAGGATTAGGTGACAACACCTTAACTCTCACTTGCCCCCAAGGACACACCGAGTGGATTGAAGATTTTTATCACATCTCCCAGGTGTGTATAAGGCGGCAACATGTATTTCACAAAATCTCATTCGCCTTCATGGTTTGAGAGATATCATCGATTGAATCTCAACATGTATTTGACCCAAGGAGGCCATGTGTACCACCATATTCAAAGGTATTTTTCTCCCTGCTCAAGAAACTACAAAAGGATTTCCACATATGACTGGAAATATCTCTTCATGATCTCAAATGGGTATTTCGAGGAATTTCATTTCATTGTTTGGTTTATAAAATATCTTTGTTTGAAGCAACACATGTATGTAACCAGTGTGGCCGTGCGCCCTTCAAATTTGGCCTAGTTTTTCTCACTCCATGGGTCACATCAAAACAAGTTCCATATACCAATGGAAATATCTCTTCAGTAGCTCAAATGGGTCTTCGATGGAACTGGATTTCATCACATGTAGCAAAAGTTATGAATAGATGTGCAGAAGGATGTTCACAACCCCCTAAAACACGATTTTTCCATATTATTTTTTTTAATTTTAGGATTTTATTAAAAAAAAAATATTTTTCTACCCATGTACAATGTCATTGTCAACTAGGTTATGGGTCAACCACAAACCCACTATTATGGGTCAACCACACAAAACCCTTCTCTTCATTGGGTATTTTCACATTGTAATCATAATGGTACAATAATGAGGTTTCTCTTTTTAGCATGGGTGAAATGATGGGGACCGTCATTTTCTAAGGGGGGAGAAATTATCTGAATTTTAAGGGGGTATATGGTCTAAATTCGGATGCAAAATTCATAAAGCTAAAAAGCTAATAGATTTCCCATGTGGATCAAGAATATGCCCACCTCCTCATTAATTAATTGGGCTAACAGGTTTCCCATATGAGTTAAAGAGAGTTTGAGCTCTCCATTATTGTATTGGGTTTTATTTTCCATTAATTAGTTAGCTCAGCAGTTAGATCTATTATTATAATAATAGAGACTCATTTAATGAGCTATTTTCATTATTGTATCGGGTTTTATTTTCCATTACTTAGTTAGCTGGGTAGTTAGATCTATTACACTAATAATAGAGACTCATTTAATGAGCACTTTTTTACTTTGTCCAATGAACTATTTTGTAATGCTATATAAAGGCCTAGCAAGCCTTCTCCTAATATCAAGTTACTCATTTTGGCTTCTCTCATATTTTCTATTGTTCATTGTGAGATTAATTAGCTCTGAGTGATTTACTAGCAATTAGTCTTAGAGGTGAGGCTCCTCTTTGAGCCTCACCTCACGAGTACTTCATTTACATGATTTTTCTTCTTTTCATGCAATATTGACATGTCTAAGCTCCTCCTCTCTCGGCATTCAAGCCATCCAGATCTCAGCCCCTGAGATCCGGATCATAGAGAACTCCAACCTTGGTAACAACAACATTGGTGAGTTTTTACTTTAATTGGTTTATTTTTTCTAACTCACCGGGCAACTCCACAGGATACAAGGACGACTCCACAAGGGACTTACACAAGAAGATATTTTGGTTTTGATTCCCTCACAAAGTCTAGTTCCGAGCTAGAAAAAATCCTAACACCTTTTCTTGGAACATGACTATTCCTTCACCAAGAACGCATCTCGAAGATGGTAAGCGTATGAGTTCTTAGTTAAATTCTTTTTCAATGAGCACTATGGTGAGTGTATCTTCGACCTTTTTATCATTCCTTTTATTTCCATCTCGAGTTAGTAGTTGGGTAGCAGTTGTGCTTTATTCTATCTGAGATTAACAATATGGATGCAATTGTGAGGCCACCAGTAAGGTGGATATTATTCCTTCGACTCACTAAGTTTTGTTGCATTCCTAGATTATCCTCATGACTTACCTGGACATAAGTGGCTTAAAAAAATACCTTTGTTTGCAGGGCAGTTGGGAGAATTAGTTAAGCAGCACTTGGATATTTTTTTATAGGTGGTGAGCGATTTTGAGGTGGAACATGAGGATGTGGTGATGAGGATGTTTGTGTCGACCCTCGAGTGGGAGGCACGAGCATAGTACAAATCTCTTATATATTCCTCAATTGATGGATGAGATTCATTCCAAGGGAAGTTCATTGAGAGATGGTCAAATAAATAAGATAATATTGTACCCTATGAGTTTTCATCGAACCATGTTCTATCAGTGGTTGAGTAGGAAATCCTTATGACTTCCCAAGACTTGCAAGGAATGTTAGCTATTCTATAAAACTATGATGGAAATAATGCATCTTCTTTTGTTACAGCTGCCCAAAAACTACAGGGACATTTTTATATGATAGAGGAATGCTACAATAGAGACATACCATCTCCTCTCCTTTCAATACTCCATACCTTGTAGGAAAAATTGGAAACTATAGAAGAGAACCTGTAATGTTGTCAAATTTCAAGAGATGAACATGAGAGTGATGGCCCTATATTATATGATCAGGAACGAGAAGTTGCACCATTTGAATCACATGTAGAGTTCCAAGAATATGAAGGTGAATATATGATTACTCAAGAGCGTTCATGGGTTCCTCTTGTTATCGCACAGTTTGTAGCTAGGTCAAAAGGATAGATAATTGAGGGCAAACTGGCGTAACAAGAACCTTCCCCACCCAATGTCACCTCAATGGGGAGGTTCTTTCTGTTTAGGGAGGTTAACCCAAGGGAGACGTCCCTGGCAACCTAGGGTTTTGAAGAGGCAAAGTTATAAAGTCAAGATTTAAAGTTTCCCCCTCACAGGTTACCACCAAGGTCAGACAGTCCGGCTAATCAGCCAATAAAGAAGTGTATGCCCAAATGAAAACACTTGCCCAAAACAAGACAACAACAATACAGTATATATGCAGGCTATAACTCAATGGGTTAGTACTTCAATGACTATCTGTTATCAATTTATAAGCAATATAAAGAAAAATAGATACCAATGAAGTCAGCGTTTTATCAATTAGCTATGAAAAGGCATCAATTCATCAATAACTATCGGGATGATAAAGTTAACAATGTATCCAATCAACACTTTACTCAATAAATGTTTTAATTCATCATTCAATTGCTTACCATTATGAATGGTTGCGTCAAGATGGATTATTCAAGGGTGACGTCATCCTTATCCAGGTTAGTTTGTTAGTTAGGGTTTCAAAAATCAAAGTTTTGAGAGTTGTTTTGGACACTAGGACTTCAACGTTGGTGGCTAAAGATCAGTGCCTTAGGGTATATGGAGTCAAACAAGATAAGGGCACAAGGTTTTGAAAGGATGAAGACTTAAAGACAAGAGGGAAGGGTTCTAAAGTGTTGCAAAGGTAGGGCCCTAGAATCAAAACCCTAGGGGAAAGAGGCTCACTCCGGTGTTGCTTAAGAAAGGCCTCGTGCTCTTTCCTCCTTCCTTAGGTCAACTTGGAAAAACGACTAGCATAAATGATAAATTTAACTAAAGGATGAGGTGAGAGAAAGTGTTGTAAAGACAAGGATTTCAAACCCTAGAAGATGATGGTCCTAGGTGTAGATAACCTAGGCCTAGGACGTCACCCCCTTTTCAACCTATAAAATTCAATGCTAGCTTAAGGGAAGAAGCAAGATGAGTGTAGAAAAGGCTAGGCTCAATCCTTCTTCTTCAATGGCCGAAATATTTCTCTCTAAGGGGACATGAAACAAGGACATAATTGTGTGTTTTTTACCTAGGCTTTCAAATCAGCAATTTAATAAGCAAATGCAAGAAATTAAACCTACAACCATTCAATTAAGAAGTTTTGCAAGAAAGTCACTTACATATCATGAATAAAGCATGTGAAAACCCTAGTTGTAAACCTTTCTTGGAGAGAAATGCCAAAAGATTCCAGAAAATTCTTCCAATAACAAGTGTGCCTCAGTTAGAAAGACAAAAATACCCTAGGAGGGCGCAAAAATCAGACCTCACAAGTGTGAATGATTTGTATTATCTTCAAATGAGGGGAAAACATCCTCAATATATAGTGTATCATGACCTTTTAATTAATTTTAGGTCATTAGAAATACCCGACAAGGCTACAAATCAAAAATCATAATGTTTTACATTAAATTGTTAAATGAAACCCTAAATGAGCAATAAACAGGACGTCAAGCCCCTCTAAGGGAGATGTTGCCCCTTTTTAGGGAAAAATGCAAACGTTGGCCCTCCTTGGGCCTCCAAACTCTGCCACACATGCTAAACTGCTCTGTCAAGGTGTCATACACTGGAGGTGACATCATGGCTCCTAGATGACGTCCTGGGGCATCATAAGGGATACGTTCCACCTATAGTGGGTCAACCCCCTTGGGTTGGGCTCATCCAAGGCGTATTGGATGAAAACGTCCTCCTTCTTCTCTTGTGCAAAGGCTCAACCAATCACTGTCATGTTTCTGCCCCTGATGGGGTCCCAGGAACCATCTGATGGGATCTTCAGCCCCATGGAAGTCTGAACTAATCATCTCCCCATGTGTACCGGTCCAATTGGTACCTGTCCATCAGGCATGATCATGCACATCAAAAACTTCTCCCTCCATGGGCTCATTAGTCATAGGGATCATAGCAATGTCAATCATATTTCATCATTAATTTTATCAAATGCATGCATAAAACCCCTAACATATCATCCAATAGCTCAAAGACATTACAATGACCTACTATACAAAGCCGAAGAAAAAGACAAAATGCCCTATTGGGCCAGCGTCCATAAGAAAAGGAAAGTTTACAGAGGATATCATCTGAACCATGTAACATGAAGTGATGTGGTCAAAGGATGTTCAGACATATAGGTAGAGTGAAAGACGGGGGTGATATTACCTGTGGGTGCCTTTGTAGAAGGTGAGTTGTACCTGTCATGGATGCAATTCTTTCCAAGCCCTTTATTGCCTTTATTCTTTCTTTTTTTATTATTTTTTCTTCCTTTTTATTTCAAGATCCAACTAGAGGACACTACCTTGGCGTGGTGACCAGAGCTGACAGTGTTACCCACAAGTTCTTTCACGGAGATGATAAGACTAGCTCGTGATGAGACCCCCTTTCCCTTGGCCATGCAACCAAATGTTACTGCCCTGACATGGTAACCAGATAATGGCAATGTCATACTGCTACGTACACATGAACATAATGGGTTGGCTCGTGATGAGACCCCCAATTCTCTTGGCTAGGTCTTGTTTTGTCATTTTTCTTCGGGTCCCTCTTTTTTCTTGTTGAGAGGATTTTTATTGCCTTCTCGGGGATCCCTGGGCGAGGCATCTCTAGGTTTTATTTTTTATGGCTTTTATCTCTTACCAGTTGCTTTTACCTCCTGGTCCTTTAGCCCCTTCTTCCCACAAGATAAGGTGTAGCCCCACAAACAGGTCATCCTAATGTCCGGACTAGGGGAATGGGATAGATGAGTGGGATATAAGATGTAAGAGTGATGATATGATGGGAGAGGACGATGGCCCTTCAAAATCCCCCCTAGTGGCTAACCAAAACCTATGGGTACAAGCTTGCTAGGGTACCCTGTCAATTCCCCCAACCATGGTCAAGTGGGTTAATGTAAGATCCAAGCAGTTGTTAGAAATGAAAGGAATTTGATGCATGTATCTGAAGGTTATAATGATCAAATATGACACATACCATGATACCTGGACCAATTACCTCATGGAGCAAGAGTCTTCTCTGATACAAGTCTAAGTCGAAGGTGATGGATGGTGTTGTTGCTGACAGGACAAGTCTGATGAAAAAGAAGAAAGAAAGGCCCTCCAGGGCCATGCTCAGGTCAATCCTGCTCTCGGCACTCCATGTCTAGGACCTGTGGGCCTCGAGACATGATCTCCTAGTTATCCCTAGAAATGGGGGATAACATCTGGCTCCAACTCGAGGACATGTTCTCACCGTAGAGCGCATGAGAACCTCAGCATCTCTAGCATAAACCTGCAGACCTTCTCAAACTCGAAAAGGGCATTAGTAACAAAGGTGGGGTGGTATTGCCACCCCGCAAATATAATATATGTATATGACTGAAATAAAACAATCAATATGCAAGTGAGGAAGCAAACTAACATGAAATGAAAATGGTATAATACACGGAAGAATGCCTACCTACCTATACTTACCACCACCTTGGTGGGGTTTGAGGAGGTGCCCGTTGATGGGTAATGGGCGCCTTCTCCCTTCCAAAGTGGACAAATAGTATGATTTATCAACTAATTCCATTTCGACTTTGAAAGGTCTGAGCCATGATTGCATACTTCCTTTCACATTAGTTGGTTCTCCTTTTTGAGTATCCCACATCCATACCAAATCTCCCTCCTTGTATTTTCTGATTTTGTATTTGGTTGTTCCCCGAACAACCCTGGTGTATTGTACTCAGGGAGGCGGGTGGGCTTCTGCTGTAAAAACTTCTTGTTGGGATGGGCGGATTTGCACGTCATCTTCATCCTTTTTCCTTTTTAATATCTTCACTATCCCAACTTCTTTGTTCTGAAATTCATGTAGGAGTTGTTGGTATTCTTCTTTCTTGGGCCATTCAATCTAATCAAACTCCTCTTCTATTGCAAAGGGCATGTCTTCTGGAGAATATTCTTGAAGAGTTTGTAGCACATCTTTCTGCGCTTTATTGTCATTTATGGGAGGAACGATATCCTGTACATGATTTCCAGTTATTGGTACATTGATTAAACGTCTGGTTGTCCCATCTTTCAAAGGTAATTGCAAAAAGGTGAGATCCATCTCAAGGGACCTGCCTATCATTGCACCAAACTTCCTAGAAAACAACATTCCCCATACATCCGGGACATCAACCACTATAATATCTATGTGGACTGTCTTCTCGGGGTATTCTTTTAAGTGTACTTCAACATTTTCAACCACACCATGTGTGGGTATTGCTTTAGATTCGAAACCACACACATTCATGTAAGACCTAGTGACCTTTAAACCCATTTGCTGCATGATTTTAAGAGACATCATGTTGGCACCAGCACCTATATCTAGCATGCAATTGTTAAGGTATTTGTTGTTCATTGTTAAAGTCATGAAGAAAGGGGGGTTTTCACCATACTGGACCCTGAAATGATCAGCTTGCAACATAATTGGGGGGTCCGTAGGCTCAGTTGAACCCAAAAAGAAGGTATCAAAGCGTTCTTTAATAGATGGGATCTTGATTGCTTCTGTTAGGGGAACGTTCACATGCATCTTTGATAAAGCCCCTTCAAAGTCAAAATCAAGGTCAACCTTACTAGTATTGGATGTCTTGGAAAGAAGAACCTCAAGAGATGGGGGTTTCGGCTGATCAGCGGTAGCTTGTTTCGGATTCTTTCTCAGGTATACTTGAACTTCCTGCTTCTTTAGCTTTTCTCGTGATTCCTGGTCCAAGTTGTTTATTATTGCCATCCTTGTTTTTCTTGCTGCTTCCTTCAGGGCTTGTTGATGTTCTATATCTGTGATATTTATTTGAGGAATATTCATGAAGCAGTCCAAATTTTTGACTTGTTGTTGGCCAGCATTATAAGGACATTCATGTTCCCAATGTGCTTCACTGCATTCTAGGCACCAAGGGTTTTCATCAATGACGTTCGTAGGGGCCAAAGTATTTGGGACTTCATTTTCATTCTTCGGCTTGTAGAATTGGTTCCATTTCTGGAATTGCCCTTTGAACGGAGGTCTAGGTGCCTGGATCTGGGATTTTTCAAGTCTAACGATCTGGCTCATCATTTCTTCTTGATTCTTTATGATGCCATCCACGGAAGCTTGCAACTTGTTGATACTCGTGCAGAGATCTGAAGTAGGTTCATCATTGTGTACTACTTTCTGCTTGGTGTCTATTCTCCCCCTAGGGTTAGCAAAGGGCTCAATCTTAGATGAAAGGAGGTTCCCTTCTGTCTTGGTGGCGAGCTCTTGGGCTTCCTGAATGGACTGGGGGTTTTTGTCTCTAAGAAGATAACCTATTTGGCCATTGAAAGATCTGGTATAAATATGAACAAGGTAATCATCTTTCGGGTGATGGCTTGCGGGAATTATTTGGAGTAATGCTTCGAATCTAGTGTGAAATTCCCGAATGGACTCATTCTCATACTTGGCAAGGCCATTTAGTCGAGTGAGTATCATGTTAGGGTTTTCTTTGATGCTCCACCTTTTGAGAAAGACTTGCTCAAGTCTATCCATGGTCTTGATGCTTCCATCAGGAAGATTGAGATACCAACGACTTGCAGCGTCATAAAGGGTAGAAAAAAATAACTTCATGACCAAGTCTTCAGCATCATCACTGATGGGGTGAAGCTGTAAGAATGCCCAAAAGTTACTCATATGCTCTTCGGCAATGGTGGCATCAGTGTCGGTAAACTTAGGCAACCACTTCTCATACTCGGGTGGAATTTGCCTAGGATAGCCTGGTATAGCTGACATGTCTAATGGCTTGAAAAGAGTAGGTGACCATTGTCTTTGATTGTTAACTGGGTTTGTAGTACCGGTCTGAGGGGTAGACATGTTTAAAGGAAGTCTCTTTCCAAAAAGTGACTTAACAACAGGTGAATTCAAAGGAGGCTTCCTTCTGAAAGATAAAGGAGGATTATTGAATCTCCTTTTGGTTTGTGGATTCGCCAGATAGTTTTCCTAAAACTATCAAAGAATAGGGGAATAAAAGCTTAGTGGAGTCGCCAGGTAAGCTTGTAAGAAAAGGTCTTTGAGGCAAGGCTTACCAAAAGATCTATCGTTGAGGAAGATTGACTCATTGTTCCACGGGAACGGTGCCAAAATGTTATCGCACAGTTTGTATCTAGGTCAAAAGGCTAGAGAATTGAGGGCAAACTGGCGTAATAGGAACCTTCCCCACCCAATGTCACCTCAATGGGGAGGTTCTTTTTGTTTAGGGAGGTTAACCCAAGGGAGACATCTTCGGCAACCTGGGGTTTTGAAGAGGCAAAGGTATAAAGTCAAGATTTAAAGTTTCCCCCTCATAGGTTACCGCCAAGGTCAGACAGTCCGACTAATCAGCCAATAAAGAAGTGTATGCCTAAATGAAAACACCTGCCCGGAACAAGGCAACAACAATACAGTATATATGCAGGCTATAACTCAATGGGTTAGTACTTCAATGACTATCTTCTATCAATTAATAAGCAATATAAAGAAAAATAGATACCAATGAAGTCAACGTTTTATCAATTAGCTATGAAAAGGCATCAATTCATCAATAACTATCGGGATGATAAAGCTAACAATGTATCCAATCAACACTTTACTCAATAAATGCTTTAATTCATCATTCAATTGCTTATCGTTATGAACTGCTGCGTCAAGATGGATTATTTAAGGGTGACGTCAGCCTTATCTAGGTTAGTTTGTTAGTTACGGTTTCAAAATTCAAAGTTTTGAGAGTTGTTTTGGACACTAGGACTTCAACGTTGGAGGCTAAAGATCAGTGCCTTAGGGTATATGGAGTCAAACAAGATAAGGGCAAAAGGTTTTGAAAGGATGAAGACTTAAAGACAAGAGGGAAGGGTTTTAAAGTGCTGCAAAGGCAAGGCCCTAGAATCAAAACCCTAGGGGAAAGAGGCTCACTCTGGTGTTGCTTAAGCAAGGCCTCGTGCTCTTTTCTCCTTCCTTAGGTCAACTTGGCAAAACAGCTAGCACAAATGATAAATTTAACTAAAGGATGAGGTGAGAGAAAGTGTTGTAAAGACAAGGCTTTCAAACCCTAGAAGATGATGGCCCTAGGTGTAGATAACCTAGGCCTAGGACGTCCACCCCCTTTTCAACCTATAAAATTCAATGCTAGCTTAAGGGAAGAAGCAAGATGAGTGTAGCAATGGCTAGGCTCAATCCTTCTTCTTCAATGGCCGAAATATTTCTCTCTAAGGGGACATGAAACAAGGACCTACTTGTGTGCTTGTTACCTAGGGTTTCAAATCAGCAATTTAATAAGCAAATGCAAGAAATTAAACCTACAACCATTCAATTAAGAAGTTTTGCAAGAAAATCACTTACATATCATGAAGAAAGCATGTGAAAACCCTAGTTGTAAACCTTCATTGGAAAGAAATGCCAAAAGATGCCAAAAAAACCTTCCAATAACAAGTGTGCCTCACTTAGAAAGACAAAAATACCCTAGGAGGGTGCAAAAATCAGACCTCACAAGTGTGAGTGATTTGTGTTATCTTCAAATGAGGGGAAAACATCCTCAATATATAGTGTATCATGACCTTTTAATTAATTTTAGGTCATTAAAAATAGCCGACAAGGCTACAAATAAAAAATCATACTATTTTACATTAAATTGTTAAATGAAACCCTAAATGAGCAATAAACAGGACGTCAAGCCCCTCTAAGGGAGATGTTTCCCCTTTTTAGTGCAAAATGCAACACAAGATGACAAAAATTGGCCCTCCTTGGGCCACCAAACTCTGCCACACGTGCCAAACTGCTCTGTCCAGGTGCCATACACTAGAGGTGACGTCATGGCTCCTAGATGACGTCCTGGGGCATCAGAAGGGACACGTTCAACCTGTAGTGGGTCAACCCCCTTGGGTTGGGCTCAGCCAAGGCGTCCTAGATGAAAATGTCCTCCTTTTTCTCTTGTGCAAAGGCTCGACCAATCACTGTCTTGTTTATTCCCCTGATGGGGTCCCAGCAACCATCTGATGGGCTCTTCAGCCCCATGGAGGTCCGAACTAATCATCTCCCCATGTATACTGGTCCAACTGGTACCTATCCATCGGGCATGATCCTGCACATCCAAAAATTCGCCCTCCATGGGCTCATTAGTCATAGGGATCATAGCAATGTCAATCATATTTCATCATTAATTTTATCAAATGCATGCATAAAACCCCTAACATATCATCCAATATCTCAAAGACATTACAATGACCTAATATACAAAGCCGAAGAAAAAGACAAAATGCCCTATTGGGCCAGCATCCATAAGAAAAGGAAAGTTTCCAGAGGATATCATCCAACCATGTAACACGAGGTGATGTGGTCAAAGGATGTCCAGACATACAAGTAGAGTTAAAGACAGGGGTGATATTACCTGTGGGTGCCTTTGTAGAAGGTGAGTTGTACCTGTCATGGATGCAATTCTTTCCAAGCCCTTTATTGCCTTTATTCTTTCTTTTTTTATTACTTATTCTTTCTTTTTATTTCAAGATCCAACTAGAGGACACTGCCTTGGCATGGTGACCAGAGTTGACAGTGTTACCCACAAGTACTTTCACAAAGATGATAAGGTTGGCTCGTAATGAGACCCCCTTTCCCTTGGCCATGCAACCAAAGGTCGCTGCCCTGGCGTGGTAACCAGATAATCGCAATGTCATACTGCTAGGTACCCATGAACATAATGTGTTGGCTCGTGATGAGACACCCCATCCTCTTGGCTAGGTCTTGTTTTGTCATTTTTCTTCGGGTCCCTCTTGTTTCTTGTTGAGAGGATTTTTATTACCTTCTCGGGGATCCCTGGGCGAGGCATCTCTAGGTTTTATTTTTTATGGCTTTTATCTCTTACCAGCTGCTTTTACCTCATGGGCCTTTAGCCCCTTCTTCCCACAAGATAATGTGTAACCCCACAAACAGGTCATCCTAATGCCCGGACTAGGGGAATGGGATAGATGAGTGGGAGATAAGATGTAAGAGTGATCATATGATGGGAGCGGACGATGACCCTTCAAAATCCCCCCTGGTGGCTAACCAAAACCTATGGGTACAAGCTTGCTAGGGTACCCTGACAATCCCCCCAGCCATGGTCAAGTGGGTTAATGTAAGATCCAAGCAGTTGTCAAAAATGAAAGGAATTTGATGCATATATCTGAAGGTTATAATGATCAAATATGACACATACCATGATACCTAGACCAATTACCTGATGGAGCAAGAGTCTTCTCCGATACAAGTCCAAGTCGAAGGTGATGAATGTTGTTGTTGCTGACAGGACAAGTCTGATGAAGAAGAAGAAAGATGGGCCCTCCAAGGCCATGCTCAGGTCAATCCTGCTCTCGGTACTCCATGTCTAGGACCTGTGGGCCTCGAGACATGATCTCCTAGTCATCCCTAGAAACGGGGGATAACATCTGGCTCCAACTCGGGGACATGTGCTCACCATAGAGCGCATGAGAACCTCAGCATCTCTGGCATAAACCTACAGACCTGTTCAGACTCGAAAAGGGCATTAGTAACAAAGGTGGGGTGGTATCGCCACCCCGCAAATATAATATATGTATATGATTGAAATAAAACAATCAATATGCAAGTGAGGAAGCAAACTAACATGAAAAGAAAATGGTATAATACACAGAAGAATGCCTACCTACCTATACTTACCTGTGGAGTCATGTCCCACCACCTTGGTGGGGTTTGAGGAGGTGCCCACTGATGGGTAATGGGCGCCTTCTCCCTTCCAAAGTGGACAAATAGTATGAGTTATCAACTGATTCCATTCCGACTTTGAAAGGTCTGAGCCATGATTACGTACTTCCTTTCACATTAGTTAGCTCTCCTTTCTCAGTATCCCACATCCATACCAAATCTCCCTCCTTGTATTTTCTGATTTTGTGTTTGGTTGTTCCCTGAACAACCCTGGTGTATTGTACTCAGGGAGGTGGGTGGGCTTCTGCTGTAAAAACTTCTTGTTGGGATGGGTGGATTTGCACATCTTCTTCATCCTTTTTCCTTTTTAATATCTTCACTGTCCCAACTTCTTTGTTCTGAAATTCATGTAGGAGTTGTTGGTATTCTTCTTTCTTGGGCCATTCAATCTGATCAAACTTCTCTTCTATTGCAAAGGGCATGTCTTCCAGAGAATATTCTTGAAGATTTTGTATCACATCTTTCTGCGCTTTATTGTCATTTATGGGAGGAACGATATCCTGTACATGATTTCCAGTTATTGGTACATTGAGTAAACGTTTGGTTGTCCCATGTTTCAAAGGTAATTGCAAAAAGGTGAGATCCATCTCAAGGGACCCGCCTATCATTGCACCAAACTTCCTAGACAACAACATTCCCCATACATATGGGACATCAACCACTATAATATCTATGTGGACTGTCTTCTCGGGGTATTCTTTTAAGTGTACTTCAATATTTTCAACCACACCATGTGTGGGTATTTCTTTAGATTCGAAACCACACACATTCCTGTAAGGCCTAGTGACCTTTAAACCCATTTGTTGCATGACTTTAAGAGACATCATGTTGGCACCAGCACCTGTATCTAGCATGCAATTGTTAAGGTATTTGTTGTTCATTGTTAAAGTCATGAAGAAAGGGGGGTTTTCACCATATTGGACCCTGAAATGATCAGCTTCCAACATAATTGGGGGGTCCATAGGCTCAGTTGAACCCAAAAAGAAGGTATCAAAGTGTTCTTTAATAGATGGGATCTTGATTGCTTTTTTTAGGGGAACGTTCACATGCATCTTTGATAAAGCCCCTTCAAAGTCAAAATCAAGGTCAACCTTACTAGTCTTGGATGTCTTGGGAAGAAGAACCTCAAGAGATGGGGGTTTCGGCTGATCAGCGGTAGGTTGTTTCGGATTCTTTCTCTTGTATACTTGAACTTCCTGCTTCTTTAGCTTTTCTCGTGATTCCTGGTCCAAGTTGTTTGTTATTGCCATCCTTGTTGCTCTTGTTGCTTCCTTCAGGGCTTGTTGATGTTCTATATCTGTGATATTTATCTGAGGAATATTCATGAAGCAGTCCAAAATGTTGACTTGTTGATGGCCAGCATTATAAGAACATTCATGTTCCCAATGTGCTTCATTGCATTCCAGGCACCAAGGGTTTTCATCAACGACGTTCGTAGGGGCCAAAGTATTTGGGACTTCATTTTCATTCTTCGGCTTGTAGAATTGGTTCCCTTTCTAGAATTGCCCTTTGAACGGAGGTCTAGGTGCCTGGATCTGGGATTTTTCAAGTATAACGATCTGGCTCATCATTTCTTCTTGATTCTTTATGATGCCATCCACGGAAGCTTGCAACTTGCTGATACTGGTGCAGAGATCTGAAGTAGGTTCAACATTGTGTACTACTTTCTGCTTGTTGTCTATTCTCCCCCTAGGGTTAGCAAAGGGCTCAATATTAGATGAAAGGAGGTTCCCTTCTATCTTGGTGATGAGATCTTGGGCTTATTGAATGGACTGGGGGTTTTTGTCTCTAAGAAGATACCCTAGTTGGCCATTGAAAGATCTGGTATAAATATGAACAAGGTAATCATCTTTTGGGTGATGGCTTGCGGGAATTATTTGGAGTAATTCTTCGAATCTGGTGTGAAATTCTCGAATGGACTCATTCTCATACTTGGCAAGGCCATTTAGTCGAGTGAGTAGCATGTTAGGGTTTTCTTTGATGTTCCACCTTTTGAGAAAAACTTGCTCAAGTCTATTGATGGTCTTGATGCTTCCATCAGGAAGACTGAGATACCAATGTCTTGCAGCATCATAAAGGGTAGCAAAAAATAACTTCATGACCAAGTCTTCAACATCATCACTAATGGGGTGAAGCTGGAAGAATGCCCAAAAGTTACGCATATGCTCTTCGACATTGGTCGCATCAGTGTCGGTAAACTTAGGCAACCACTTCTCATACTTGGGTGGCATTTGCCTAGGGTAGCCTGGTATAGATGGCATATCTAATGGCTTGAAAAGAGTAGATGACCATTGTCTTTGATTGTAAACTAGGTTTTTCGTACCAGTCTGAGAGGTAGACATGTTTAAAGGAAGTCTCTTTCCAAAAAGTGACTTGACAACAGGTGAATTCAAAGGAGGATTCCTTCTGAAAGATAAAGGAGGATTGTTGAATCTCCTTTTGGTTTGTGGATTTGGCAGATAGTTTTCCTGAAACTATCAAAGAATAGGGGAATAAAAGCTTAGTGGAGTCGCCAAGTAAGCTTGTAAGAAAAGGTCTTTGAGGCAAGGCTTACTAAAAGATCTATCGTTGAGGAATATTGACTTAGTGTTCCCCGGCAACGGCGCCAAAATATTATCGCACAGTTTGTAGCTAGGTCAAAAGGCTAGAGAATTGAGGGAAAACTGGTGTAACAGGAACCTTCCCCACCCAATGTCACCTCAATGGGGAGGTTATTTCTATTTATGGAGGTTAACCCAAGGGAGACGTCCTCGACAACCTAGGGTTTTGAAGAGGCAAAGGTATAAAGTCAATATTTAAAGTTTCCCCCTCATAGGTTACCACCAAGGTCAGATAGTCTGGCTAATCAGCCAATAAAGAAGTGTGTGCCCAAATGAAAACACATGCCCAGAACAAAACAACAACAATACAATATATATGCAGGCTATAACTCAATGGGTTAGTACTTCAATGACTATATGCTATCAATTAATAAGCAATATAAAGAAAAATAGATACCAATGAAGTCAACGTTTTATCAATTAGCTATGAAAAGTCATCAATTCATCAATAACTATCGGGATGATAAAGATAAAAATGTATCCAATCAACACTTTACTCAATAAATGATTTAATTCATCATTCAATTGCTTATCATTATGAATGGTTGCATCAAGATGGATTATTCAAGGGTGACGTCAGCCTTATCCAGGTTAGTTTGTTAGTTAGGGTTTCAAAATTCAAAGTTTTGAGAGTTGTTTTGGACACTAGGACTTCAACATTGGAGGCTAAAGATCAATGCCTTAGGGTATATGGAGTCAAACAAGATAAGGGCACAAGGTTTTGAAATGATGCAGACTTAAAGACAAGAGGGAAGGGTTCTAAAGTGTTGCAAAGGCAGGGCCCTAAAATCAAAACCCTAGGGGAAAGAGGCTCACTCCGTTGTTGCTTAAGCAAGGCCTCATGCTCTTTCCTCCTTCCTTAGGTCAACTTGGCAAAACGGATAGCATAAATGATAAATTTAACTAAAGGATGAGGTGAGAGAAAGTGTTATAAAGACAAGGCTTTCAAACCCTAGAAGATGATGGCCCTGGGTGTAGATAACCTAGGCCTAGGACATCACCCCCTTTTCAACCTATAAAATTCAATGCTAGCTTAAGGGAAGAAGCAAGATGAGTGTAGCAAAGGCTATGCTCAATCCTTCTTCTTCAATGGCCGAAATATTTCTCTCTAAGGGGACATGAAACAAGGACCTACTTGTGTGCTTGTTACTTAGGGTTTCAAATCAGCAATTTAATAAGAAAATGAAAGAAATTAAACCTACAACCATTCAATTAAGAAGTTTTGCAAGAAAATCACTTACATATCATGAAGAAAGCATGTGCAAACCCTAGTTGTAAAC
>JZKD02S0383817.1:261662-272982 GCA_000966675.3 Picea glauca
AAAAAACAAGCTAAAATTTAAAAATATTTTAAGTAAAACACAATATTTTTTAAAAATTAAACATTCTAAAAAAATTAAAAAGACTAAACTAAAACGATGAGGAAAAGTGATTATTTTCACTTGGAGGGAACCTACAATGTTAGCACAATGATAATAGATTGGAAAAGAGGTAGAAAACTATTCAAAAGATAAGTGATAACCACAATGAACAGTTTAAAAAATGACAAATCAGATCACAACTCTACCATAGTACCGCCAAGAAAAGAGGTTTGAAGACAAACACACAATTCTTTATTGATCAAGCTTACAAGAGCGTTGATTGTGCCACACTTGGCAAGCCTGCAACTGATACAATGACTGCCTTGCTTAGAGAAGAGCCACTAGACTAGAGAAGAAGAGAGAGGAGAATGAGAAAGACACTATGTTGTTGTTGTAATGAACCGACCAATAATCAATGAAAACCATTCAATATATAGGAGATGAGTGTGAATAAAATAAGAGTTAATGCACATGAGAGAATAAGTGTGAGTGAGAAATTTAGGAATTAATGCTCATGAGGGAATGAAAAGAGAGTTAACTCATGTGAAAAATAGGAGAGTTAACACATAGGGGAATAAATTATGAATTAAATGCACGTTTAAATGCTAAATTTGGCCAAGTAATGAGTGAATTTTAGCCAAGGGAAAATTCGTCCTTTTTTTTAGGGATTTTCCTAAATTTTAGGAAATTTGCGTTAAAAAAGAAAATTAAGAGGAATTTGAGGAAATTAATGCATGAAAAGTGAAGATATGTCGAGTGGATAAAATTTAGCGAGAAAATTAAGTCTTGATTAGAGAATTTCATCCTATTTTTTAGGAAATCACAGTTTAAACTCAACTGAAGGCAAATTTTATGGAGTTGATGCATGGCAAGTGGAAAGTTGATTATACAGAGGAATATACGACTAAATTTAGGCCTAGTTATGCGACTCCCTTTTCTCAATTAATTTATTTATTATATGCTCAAGTCTTGGGAAAATGCGCCCTATGCTAAGTGAATGCCACATCACTTTGTAGATCTGCCACATGTCGACCTGAGGGTGCCACTTGGCACTGCATGGATGATGACCATACCTGCTAAATATAGAAATTTCTAAAAATAGAATCCAACTCCTAGTTTTTGGAAACTGTCCACATCATCCAGGAACACTAGGAGAACACTGCCACATGTCACTATCTAAAAATAGACACTGCTAAAATTAGAAAGTTGTCTGAATGCTTTTGACTTTATACTCATTGAACTCATTTTTCCGTAAGGGATCCGAATCTGCAATAAGAATTGACATCCGAGGCCTGGTGGTCAACCTGCTAAAAATAGAAAACTGTGACAAATCAGCCCAAAAAATATCCAAAAGACTTTGAATGTCTCATGGATCAACAATATGCGCTCGAGATATGAATCTGGGGCCTGGATCCCAAACTGCTAAAAATAGAAAGTTCCTTCATGTCACCCAGAAAAAAGCTATCAAGCCTAGAATCATGCAAGGACTCTAATTGTAAGCTAAAAAATGCTCCAAACTATCAAGAGACCCACTCAAATCATGTCTCCTAAAAAGTAGCAATGCCTGTTGTGTGTAGGCATCTCTCTCAAAATGCATGGAAACCAAGTCAACTATAACTATGAACCAAACAAACATGTACCAATCATATACCTTCCTCTGCTAACCACAAATGTTAAACTCTGGGAGGATCTAAGAATGCCAACCAAAATAATGCATGTTGGTTTTTAACCCTCAAGATTTTTAAGGGTGAAAATCTAGGGGTTAACAATGGTGACTCAAGGGGATGGGATACCCCTGTGGGATGTCGAGAACCATGAGGATCTCTATGTCGATAAAACTAAAATGATGCTTTGTGAGAACTCTGTAAGATGTACCAATGATGCTTTGTGAAAACTGAAGAAACATGTACCAAGAATACCCCTGTAACTCTGTGGAAGAAGAAAGGCCATGTAAGTTGATCAAGAATATCTTGTAAGCTGACCTGTAATACCAAAACCCGTCCAATGGGCCATGGAAGCAAAGTATATAAACCTCCCACTGAAAATTGAATCCCAAGGGGTCTCATCCAAATCTGCAACCTGCTACCACCCAATATGTACACTCCTCCCCGCGGTAAATGTGTTGATGTCGATGCAAGGGAGAGAGTCACTTGATCAGATGTCAATAATGAAAACACATGTCAAGTGCAAAGGAACACCGCCAATAATGACAATGGGTCCTAAGGTACGAGCACAACCTATCACTGTAAAAGAAGTTCTTAATTTGAACAATGACAAGGATATCCAATCAAGACCCAATGATATCCAACCTTGTCGGATGCAAGATAATCACCAATGAGGTTAAAGACTAACAAGGTGCTCTACTTCTGGGTCATTCATAGATAATGTGCTGAAATCAATACAAGATGACCTGCTGAAAAGAAGAGAAATGGTGTCTCTCTTCTCTCAGCACAAAGTGAAACTCAAGAAGATCAAGATGAAAGAACCAGGTACCATATCCCTATGCTAGATGGGGGGGTCACTGACTCAAAGCAGGAGGCTCAATGATGAGGAGACATAACATAATATGACTCAAGAATTTCCTATGTCTCCTCAAACTACCCATCCTAAATGTTCAATGCTTCGGGAATGATGACAAATGGAACCCCCATCCAGGGTCACTCTAATGATAGACACAAAGGCTCGGCATGTGTAAGATAGAAATTCAAATTTTGACCCAAGAAAAACACTAATGGACAACCATTTATTCATGAAAGGAAAAACACACAAGACACAACTACATACTGATACAAGTAGGAAAACAATTAGCAACACTTATGCAAAGATTGAAGTAGATAACCGAAGGGAAAAGACACTGTAAGGAAAATGTAGATTGTTGTCCTAAAACTGTAAAAAAATCAGCAAGAAGGAAATACTGAAATGACAATGTGGAAAGGAAAGACAACTACCCTAGACCCAAAATTTTTACCTCAAAATTGCCATGATTAAATCATCATACTCAAAGGACCAATGTAGCCATGCAACCAAATGATCAGTCTAACAAGAGAGGTGAAGAAAGTAAACCTTCTAGAGGGACCAACCATGAAATCTCGTATAACCCAAAGTTACCGTGATGTATTTTCTAGTAAAGGCATAGCTAAAGGTTGCTAGTTGATTGGAGCTTGTTGGTTGGGGTTTAGAACATGATATTTCAATAGTAAGAAGCGTGAATGCATGAGAGCCAAAACTCTTAGAATTTGTCTGCTGAAATACCTCCATCATCCTGAGCTCGACCGGGTCATAATCAAATCTGATATCTAAGCACTGATCAATCTCAGGACCTTGAAGAACAACCTAGGGCTGCGGAATCGTAGGCGAAGTGTAAGGGACATCATCCTCTGGTTGAACCAGAAACAAATCCTCCTTCTCTAAAGGTATCAGATTAAGTTGTTCCTGAACCATTGTTGTGCTAGGAAAGGATGAAGCCTCTACTAGGATGGGCATGGATGAAATCCCTTGTTAACTGGCCTCTACTTGGTTAACATGTGGTTCCTCCTCTTGAAAATTTTCATCCTCTTGAAGTCTTTCATCTTTGCTAATGGGAGGAACCCATGAACACTCTTGAGTAATCACATATTCACCTTCATCTTCTTGGAACTCTGCATGTGATTCAAATGGTGCAGCTTCTCGCTCCTGATCATATAAGATTGGGCCATCACTCTCATGTTCATCTCTTGAAATTTGACAACATGACAGGTTCTCTTCTATAGTTTCCAATTTTTCCTACAAGGCATGGAGTATCGAAAGGAGAGGAGCCGATATGTCTCTATTGTAGCGTTCCTCTATCATATAAAAAAGTCCCTGTAGTTTTTGGGCAGCTGTAACAAAAGAAGATGCATTATTTCCATCATAGTTTTATAGAATAGCTAACATTCCTTGCAACTCTTGGGAAGTCATAAGGATTTCCTACTCAACCACTGATAGAACATGGATTAAGGAAAACTCATAGGCTGCAATATTATCTTATTTGTCTGACCATCTCTCAATGAAATTCCCTTGGAATGAATCCCATTAATCAATTGAGGAATCTAGAAGAGATTTTTACCATGCTCATGCCTCCCACTCGAGGGTCGACACAAACATCCTCATCACCACATCCTCATGTTCCACCTCAAAATCGCTCACCACCTATAAAAAAATATCCAAGTGCTCCTCAACTGATTCTCCCAACTGCCCTGCAAACAAATGTATTTTTTTAAGCCACTTATGTGCAGGTAAGTCATGAGGATAATCTGAGAATGCAACAAAACTTAGTGAGTCAAAGGAAAAATAATATCCACCTTATTGGTGGCCTCACAATTGCATCCATATTGTTAATCTCAGATAGAATAAAGCACCACTGCTACCCAACTACTAACTCAGGATGGAAATAAAAGGAAAAATAAAAAGGTCGAAGATGCATTCACCATAGTGCTCATTGAAAAAGAATTTAACTAAGAACTCATATGTTTACCATCTTCGAGACACGTTCTTAGTGAAGGAATAGTCATGTTCCAAGAAAAGGTGTTAGGGTTTTTTCTAGCTCGGAACTAGACTTTGTGAGGGAATCAAAACCAAAATATCTTCTTGTGTAAGTCCCTTGTGGAGTCGTCCATGTATCCTGTGGAGTCGCCAGGTGAGTTACAAAAAAAAATCAATTAAAGTAAAAACTCACCAATGTCGTTGTTACCAAGGTTGGCGTTCTCTGTGATCCAGATCTCGGGGGTTGAGATCTGGATGGCTTGAATGCCAAGAGAGGAGGAGCTTAGACATGTCAATATTGCATGAAAAGAAACAAAAACATGTAAATGAAGTACTCGGGAGGTGAGGCTCAAAGAGGAGCCTCACCTCTAAAACTAATTGCTAGTAAATAACTCAGAGCTAATTAATCTCACAATGAACAATAGAAAATATGAGAGAAGCCAAAATGAGTAACTTGATGTTATGAGAAGGCTTGCTAGGACTTTATATAGCATTACAAAATGGTTCATTGGACAAAGTAAAAAAGAGCTCATTAAATGAGTCTCTATTATTAGTATAATAGATCTAACAACCCAACTAAGTAATGGAAAATAAAACCCGATACAATAATGAAAATAGCTCATTAAACGAGTCTTTATTATTATAATAATAGATCTAACTACCGAACTAACTAATTAATGGAAAATAAAACCCAATACAATAATGGAGAGGTCAGACTCTCTTTAACTCATATGGGCAACCTGTTAACCCAATTAATTAATGAGGAGGTGGGCATATTCATGATCCACATGGGAAATCTATTAACTTTTTAGCTTTATGACTTTGGCATCTGAATTTAGACCATATACCCCCTTAAAATTCAGATCATTTCTCCCCCCTTGGAAAATGATGGTCCCCATCATTTCACCCATGCTAAAAAGAGAAACCTCATTGTCGTACCATTATGATTACAATGTGAAAATACCCAATGAAGAGAAGGGTTTTGTGTGGTTGATCCATAATAGTGGGTTTGTGGTTGACCCATAACCTAGTTGACAATGACATTGTACATGGGTAGAAAAATAAAGAAATTTTAATAAAATCCCCAAATTAAAAAAAATAATATGGAAAAATCGTGATTTAGGGGGTTGTGAACATCCTTCTGCAAATCGATTCATAACTTCTGCTACATGTGATGAAATCCAATTCCATCAAAGACCCATTTGAACTACCGAAGAGATATTTCCATTGGTATATGGAACTTGTTTTGAGGTGACCCATGGAGTGAGAAAAACTAGGCCAAATTTGAAGGGCGCGCGACCACACTGGTTACATACACGTCCTTCTTCAAACAAAGATATCTTATAAACCAGACAACGAAATGAAATTCCGCGAAATACCCATTTGAGATTGTGAAAAGATATTTCTAGTCATATGTGGAACTCCTTTTGTAGTTTCTTGAGCAGGGAGAAAAATACCTTTGAAGATGGTGGTACGCGTGGCCTCCTTGGGTCAAATACATGCTGAGATTTAATCGATGATATCTCTCAAACCATGAAGCCAAATGACATTTTGTGAAATACATGTTGCTGCCTTATACACACCTGGGAGACGTGGAAGAAATCTTCAATCCACTCGGTGTGTCCTTGGGGGAAAGTGAGAGTTAAGGTGCTGTCACCTAATCTTCAACTCCTCCGTCTAGGCTAACTCCTAGCGAAGCCAAGGGGGGTAGTCCCAAACAAATATACTAAGGCTTGAACTAAACTAAGTATAAGAAATAAATCTAAGAGTTTACTCTTTCAACAATCAATCATAAATTGAAAATACACAAATCCACTATTCATCCACGATATATATATCAAGCATGTACTTGCATAAAATGATACTTAAACACAGTTGTTAGATGAAAGTAAAATTAAATTGCTTCAAATAAATAACCGAAAAGTAAAGTGAAACATATGGCATTGTTGAGTGTAAATATGAGACCAATGCCTTAAAGGAAATCGTGGGCAATGTAGTTCGTGTGTTTTATTAGGGTAAATTGATGTTGAGTTAATGAGATTGTTTGGCCTCCTTGGAGGTTAGATCTTTGTTTGGAAACTTGCGAAGAGTTTACCGAAACTCAATGGTCTCACCAGTAAACTAACTCAATGCGCTAGATGTCCAAAACGGGTGGGAAGCTAGGTCCCGAGAGGGCCCACCTTACTTCGCATGTCACTTTAAGGCGTTTTCCCGCTCATTAAGCTAACTACTTTAGAGAATTCCCTAATTAATCTATCACCACTGACCAACTCAACGTGTATGAACTTAATCTCAGCAGATCGAGACTAGCTCGCAACTAGAAGGGTCAGAAACCGCACTGTAAACTGAGGGGAAATGTTTATTTTAAACAAGAAATAAAATTGCAGAAATTGAAATGTTATGTTAATTACTAATCCGCACTGACCAGGCCTCTTGCGAGGAGCTAAGGGGATGGTTTATTTTCCAATTTTGAAATTGCAAAACTGAAAAGCAAACTAAACTGACAATTAAAAAATACTTTCCAAAATGAAATCTAATCTATGTGAAGATTTATTCAACTTTAGAGTTTATATGAGATTGTAGTGCTTTGTGACGAATTGAAATATTACTTTTAGCTTATCCTTAGTTGTGAAAATTGAATCTAAAAGTTGCGAAAAATTGAGACAATCACCGAAAACATCATTCCCCTAGGGGGCATGAAGAGTGGGAGCTTGTAGCCCCACTGATTTTATTAAGAAATCACACAATTATTTATTGGAGTGACTTGTGACCATTCATTAGGGGGGTCACAAGTCTTTACAACGTTTTACAAATGTTTATTGAAGAAAATGGGTGTCCCCGAGGGTCCCAGATGCTTCAAATCCGCCCAAAACAGACAAAACTTTCTCTTATATGTTCGCAAACCTGCACAAAACAACAATCAAACAAGGACACAAGATTCCCAAAAACATTTTGGAAGTGTCTTTGGTTATTAGTAGAAAAGCCCCAAAATTTACTAAGTAAACTAGTGTAAACATTGAGCAAAATGAACTAAGAAGAGCAAGCTAAAGAGCTTGTTTCCTTAGGGTCTTTTTCTGCTGTTTTAAAACAACAATATAAAGGCACTCTAATTGCCAAATATGGAACCAAAAGTTCTTTGAAACAAGTCAACCTTTAGCCTCTAAAAATTTCAAAGTAAATTACTTGCTTAAAATGACGTTTCTTGAGCTAGATCTAGTTTAAGATGATGAAATTGAAACATGAACTCTAGATCTAACTTTTAAATTCTCTTACTAACTTAGACAAGAAGGATTTTGAAATCTGATACACATCTAAGATAAAGTAAACAACTAGTAACCAAAATTTAGATTTTCTTTGAGAAAGAGAGAAGGGAGAAAATTATAGCCTTGGAACCCTTGGGCAATGGAGTCTTTGATGAGCTAAGGAGGGACCGAGTCTTTAGATCCTTGAAGTTGTGAAGAGACAAGCAAGTTTCATCATCACTCCAAGCTATGAGAACCTGTAAGCTTTAAAATCTTGCAAATAAATTTGTTAACAAAATTGGTGTCACCTACACAAGAAACTTGAAGAGTATGTTAGTTAACCAAAACATGCATACACATCAAAGTTTCTAAATATAAATGAACAATAGGACTAACAACAAACTAGATAAATCCTATCCTACTAGATGATAACATCCATTCAAAGGCCAAGATAACAAATCCAAAGAAAAAATTAGGCAAATATTACCTCATAGATTAAACACAAATTGACATCAGGCATCCACACACATGCATAACACACCTTATTGACCTCCAAAGTATTTTTATTTCAAATGAAAAGTGTTACAATAGTATACAACTACAAGCAACAATCCCCAAACTCAAACTAGATTGCAATGGGTGAATGCTTGTATATATAGCACAAAAGGAAAATGCCAAAGGGAGGAGGGCGCACCACTTGGAGAGGGAGGGCACACCACTTGGAATGAAAAGCATGCCAAGTGTAGATGTAAAGATAGCCACCTCTCACAGCTTGCCACATAGCAAGTTAGGTTGGGTAGGGGATTGCCACCTCCCAAAATTTGGTTGAGCTCTCATGTGGGTGCGCCACCTCTCTCAAGGAGGGCGCACCTCTTCTTGGCCCACTCTCCATAACTCAAGCATATCTTACCCACTCAACCCAAATCATCTCCTACTTGCTTCCTATGGCTTCCACGTAGCCTTTTGAGGCTTTATTCACCCAAAACATGTTTCCCAAATTTTAGCACTTGCGGTTTTTTTATGATTTATTTGACTTTTTTGAGCAAAATTGTTTTTTAAGTGATTAAAATCACTAATTTTGCTCAACCAAATGGGTACTTAGGTAATGTGGGTGCTCTAGGTCAAAAAATGAGCACCCCCAAGGCATATGAAGTCCTCTAATACCACTTTTTTAATTAACTGAAAAATTAAAAAAACCTAAGGGGGACTTAGCACATTTCCATAAGACTCTAGGAGTATGTTTAGCATGGTAAAATACATTAGAAACTAGGCTTAGATCCATGCTAAGGCCTAACCATGGGTATATACTCTAGCTCTGGAGGGATTGAGTGAAAAAACTCATAAATTATAAATTGCTTCGACGACAAAATATAATAAATAAGTGAAACAATACTCCAGAGTATAACTCATGCTTAAGACTAGGTCGCTAAGACCTTTTACAAGTTCATCATGCAACATCTCTTATTACAATTTAAATGGAAAATGTGAAAAAGGTTGGTCTTAATGACTGACTAAACTTCTGAACTCTGAATTTTGAACATGAAAATGTTCAATCTTTGGCGGCTCACTGGAAATCCATCCTAGAGCAACTTGGTGGATAACATTGGCTCAATATGGGGACATGTGCTTGATCTTTAAGCAAAAATGAAAGCATGCGATAATCTAGAATCTGCCCCTACATCACAAACATCTCATCAAAAACAACATCAACGACACATGTATATGAAGACCAAGTGTAAATTGAAATTGCACAATTATTATTCATGTGAATACAAAATATAATACAAAAATGAATATGAACTACTATACATAAAGTATAAAGAAGAAAGTGAGCATAAATGAAATTTAAATGCAGAGGAAAGGGTTAGAGATACGTTACAAAGGATGCCCCATGGCATCTCAATAACATCACTGAAGAAAGCTTGAAAAATTGTTTGTTCACTGGTAGTTTTGACCTTCTCATTATCCAGTTGGCTGAAGTAGAAAACATAAGTAACAACCATGCCATGGATGAAATAAGACCTCAAATGTTTGAAAAATCCTTGACTGGGATGACTCGTTGAAGATCCTTTTCCAAGTTTTATCAACTTGGCTCTTTTCTTGGGATCAGACCACCCAAGAAACATGTTTATTTTATTCAACCAAACATTAAAGTCTGGCAAGCCTTGTGAAGTTTTAATGAATCTATGCATTGGACTGTCATGGTGGAAGCCCAACCATTGCTCATAATGATCTGACATTGATAGACTGGAGTTGTCTTCCACTTTTCCATTATTTAATTCTTCTGACAGATGAGAAGTTGGAACTGGGACTGTCAAGACCTTTGCTTCACTAATCGTTTCAGGTTCATCATAATTGTCGAAGATCTTCTTTGAGAAGATGGATTTATCGGGAGGAGGGTGGGGATCTAAATTATCTGGATACTCAATCATTTTCAACTCAAAATCCTTTGTTTCTTCATGACTAGTTAATGACTTTCCTATAGGCTCTTCGAGAATTTCCAAGTGAAATTTATTTTCTTCTTTATTGTAAAGCTCTGACTCTATGGGGTCTGAATACTTAATACAAGCTTCTTCCTCTGCAAGGCGAGCCTTCATGGCCTTTAACTGCTTCGCATAGATAAATTCCATGGCTTGAATGATTTCTTTAAACTTCTAATTTGAAACTGGTGAAGCATCGTTCTTAATATCTGAATTGATTGTTTTCATATTTGGAGGTTTCTTCTCCTTCCATTTTCCCATAAAGCATCAATCAACTCATTATAAGTTCTAACATGTTATCCTTAAGTTCTGTAAACCAATCAAGATCATCATCATCAAAAGATAAGATAAACAATTTCATTCCCACATCTTCATATAAGACATTGCAACACCATTTATTAAAGCAAAGGGAAACCTTCTTAACATGACGTCTTGCATCGACAATATTATTACTTTGAAAACAAGGCAAGTTTTTAATTGTTTTTTTTGGAATCACATGTGGATAACAACTTATTGCAAAAAAATCAATAGGTTTATAAAGATCATCCATTTCTAAACTAGATTTATTAATCAGAAAGCAAAGAGAAAAGATTCTATCAGAAACATACCGGGACCCAAAAATTAATAAGGATCCTACGAGAAGAAAGCTTGGCTAACTTTTTCCAAAAACACCTTTGGGTTCAAGGATGAAGCTAAGCAAACCATGAGTTCCTCTTTGCAGTAAACTTTGTGAAATTATTTTGAAGTGGAGTCGCTAGATGATCAAGTTTATTCTAAGCAAATAAGAAGCATCAAACAAAGAAAAAAACAAAAGGAAAACAAAAGTCGTATTCCGGGAATATAAAGATTTATCCTTGGCAACGACGCCAAAATGTTGCCGCCTTATACACACTTGGGAGACGTGGAAGAAATCTTCAATCCACTCGGTGTGTCCTTGGGGGCAAGTGAGAGTTAAAGTATTGTCACCTAATCCTCAACTCCTCCGTCTAGGCTAACTCCTAGCGAAGCCAAGGGGGGTATTCCCTAACAAATATGCTAAGGCTTGAACTAAACTAAGTA
>JZKD02S0383840.1:0-14373 GCA_000966675.3 Picea glauca
AAAACCTTGCAAATGTGCTTCCTATGAGAATATGACTAAGTCTTTCCAAGGTGTAAGGTTGTGTTAAGATAATAAACACTAATTTTGTGACATCACTTAATCAACATCTTAATTATTAAAAAAAATGATTACATTAGGAGTTAGGATATTTGTTCATCACCATGTCCCACTTGCTTGTGTTGACCATGATGACCCTTATTAATGAAGGGGCTAAGCATGTTATTATGCTTAGGGGGAGTTAAACCTTGGTAGGGGAATATCATTACCCCTACTCAACTGACCCACCAAGACCCTAGTAACAAGAGCCCTTAATGTTTTGATGATATGATACATCCTTACTAGGTCTATACAAAGGAAAACTTTTTTATGTCACTTTAATGATGGTCGGTATTATTAGTTATGTTTTGGGAGAAGTTGTTGCATATTCAATTCAGTTTTCTTTATGACTTCTTGTCTTATTATATTATTATAAAAACATAGGAAGAGACATGTGGATCCAGACTACTTTGAAAGTAGCACGAGGCTTTTGGTCTCTTCTACAATATAGAGCATATATTTCACTCAATCTATAGATTCATTGTGACATGCTACTCATTTTTCCTCAATATCAAATATTGAGAGAGATCACTCTTCCCCTATTTACTTTTTTTCAAAAGAAAAAATCGTAAACTCCAATCTCTTCCACAAAATATTTGAAGGGAGAACAACTCCACCATTAATTACTAAAAACCTCTAGATATTCAACCAAATTTAAACCTATATCCTATAATCAAAATCCAATAATTTAACTATTACACCAACACTTAAAACTTCTTCCCATATTTACATACATTCCCTTTTACCAAATTATATCCCATACCTATATAAATGTTCTCTCTTCATATTTTTCTAATTATTTTTTCCATAAAATAAGTCAATGAGTTTATCTATACATTGTAATGGATATGGATTATATGTACATTCTTCTATAAGTTTAATGGATATGGATGGTGAGGTTTCTTTCAATGGATGCACGCTGACCCTCCTTTATTAGTGGGCAAGCGAATTGATTCGTCATGATTTTATCTCCAGCATTTATGTTGGCTTTAGCATCCACGTGTGAGTGGGAACGAAAATTAAGGAGTAGTATTAAGGATAAAGTATGATATTAATATTTACTTTGTTAACTTTAGTATCTACGTTTCATTTTAATATGGTGAAGGAGTTTGTTAACTTTAGTATCTACGTTTCATTTTAATATGGTGAAGAAGGAGTACTAAGGATAAAGTATCATATCAATATTCACTTATATCAAGTTTGGTTTGGTTGTAGAATATGTTTCATTTGAATATGGTGAAGAAGGAGTATTAAGGATAAAGTATCATATCAATATTCACTTATATCAAGTTTTGGTAGTAGAACATGTGTTAAGTGTTTATATTAAGTTTGGTTGTTGAATATGTGTTAAGTGTTTAATGATGGAGGGAAATTGATTTTAGGAAGTTAAATAGTTTGCCTCACACAAGGATAAGGATTATATATTAACTCGGGATTGAACATGTATTGTTTGCATGGTGACACCTTATTCAACCATTAAACCATAGTTCAACAAACTAATGTAGAACACAATTTTAATATAGGGATATGTTATTATAAAAAGATAGAAAATGTTACCATATAGATAATAACCACAAACTAAAGAAGACCCACAAGACATGATACTGAAATCATCGACCATGTTAATATTTGAATGATGGACAATACTATCACATTAACTCAAATATTTTTCACCAAAACCAACATCCAAAGTAACAAAGTTTTTAATGCAATAATACTTTACAAACCATCTTATCTCATAAAGAAAAAAAATTAACACAAACTGAACTAATTTATATTAAAAGGGTCGCGTCAAAGCAACAACGTTAAAAAGTCTACATAAGAGGGTGTATAGTTGAATAGTTTGAGTAACTAAAACAAAAACAGTAACAACATAATTTAACATCCTTGTTGGGCTATTCCTATGATTTTCCAAACTCATAATATCCTTAAAAATTGTCAAAGGCACCACCAGATTTTGAAAAACATTATAAACTACATATTCGAGGCAAAATCTTGAATGTGTGAGGCCTGTGAGAGTTGAAGAGGCCCATCTTCTATATCCATTAGTGCAATACCTCAATCAGAATTTCCTAAGTTGTTCTCAGCAACAACATCAAGGAGGAAGGGTCTGCCAAGGTTCATTGAATCTGAAGTTGAGCGTTGAAGAGGGCATGGGGCTCTAAATTGATGGAAGACATCTTTCATTTCATCCATTCGGCGAGCTAGAGCAAAGAGGGAAGCCTCGAATTCCCCAAACTTTTCTTCCAGTCGGTGGGAGAGTCTTGCCATCATGTCTTCAAATTCTCTTAGCTTAGCCATAAGCTCTTAAATGGCTCTATTGTTAGCTTGGCCAAACTCTTTTTAGCACATGAGGATTTTCCTGAGGTCACTCGTCGAGGGATCCATGGGGAATCCCAAAGCACTAACCCTGAAACTACTCCAACCGAATGTGAAAACAATACAAGGAGAGCAGGGCATGAAGAGAATTAAAAGAACAACACCACAATGATTTGACATTAAATAAAGAATGAAAATAGACCTATAAGTCTGTCAGAGATGTCAAGGGGAGAAGCCAAAGGAAGCCCCTGCCAGAATCTCCAAATTCCTATCCTATGAAGCAAAGGTTGGCAATGAAGAACGATGGCAGAACCGTCTTCTCTCCCCTGGAGCGATACTCTAAACCCCTCACAGAATTGAACCTTCTGAACCATGAGCATACGATTTTCAAAACACAATCATAAGTGCCATACCTCGACTCTACGAGCTACTTAAAGAACCTGAATCACTTGAGCCGAGGGGAAAGCTCACACAAACTCCATTAAGCCTTGCACACACTCCATCACCTTTCGCACATTTGAAGGCAGCTCGGAGTACAAGGGTTGTACAACTGGCAGGGGGGGATGTGGTTGTGTCACGTCATGGGGGAGAGGTTAGGGAATGGGGAAAACCCTTTTCATTATTTAAATTAATTTCACCTTGTGCCATCCTAGAACCCTCTTTTGCCCAAAGGTCAACATGAGGGCTTATGCCTCTTTTGATATGAAAGAGGTTGATTTCATCAAATTTTCCGATTAGGGTGGTAAGTCGATGGAGGATACCACTCAGAAGATTGTTCTCCATGTAGTTTATGTTGAGAATTTCCCTAACAATTAACATTAAGTCTCTGAAGACTGAGAGTTGAGAGATATTGCATTCTTTCACCAATTTTAACCCTGCATAAAAAGTGTAAGCTTCTGCTATATTATTTATCGTAGTCCCTAATCCCCAAACATAATAAAACAATGCATTTCCTCCAGGATAAAAAAAAATCCCACTACACCTACCGCCCCATCTTATTTTATAATTTAATACATAAAAAATTATTTGCATATAAATATTTAAAAATAATATTAACACACAATTTTTTTAAAACTTCACTTATAAATATTTTAAAATAATATTAACACACAATTTTTTAAAAACTTGAACCTTACCATAAATTATGATAATTACCCAAATGATTAACGTATTTATGATGAATATAATGTAAGAGTGGACATGCTTAAATTGTTTTTTTATAAACACATTTATTAGAAGTGGATAATTTTTAAAGTTTTATTCAAAATAAGCCCTTTATGTTATATCTCAATGATGGAGGCGGGAGGCGGCTATGCTAAGAAATATGTCAAATTATAATTTAAGAGGTTAGACTTTTTTTTTGAGTTATGAGAGTGGAGATTTGTTAATCGTATTATGAGTCATGACAGCGGTTGTTGTCTTGTGTTCATTACGTATCATAATGTCCATATTTCACGTGAATTATCATTGGATAGTATTACAGGTAAATCATATAATTATTTTTTATATTTTTTAAAAACTAAAATTTATAAATAACTTTTTAAAAAATATGAGAAGTAATTATAATAATAAAGTATATATTTTTGTCTCCGATGTGTAGGATAGTTGGTGATGGAGTGTGTTGTTAAGGTACTCCGTGATGTTAAAGTCATCGGTTCGAAACCTGTGTGGACAAAAAATCCAGCCACGTTAAGGGTTGGTGTGGTTCAGGCCGGGTGCGATCCCCGGGTGATTTTGACGGCTTAGATGTCCCTGATTCGCGGTTTCTCAACCACAAACTAGTCCTACAGGTCATGAACAAACTAGCAAACAAAAAAAATAAAGCATATAATTTTTAAAATATTTTATCATAAATAATTTTCTATTTAAATATACATATATTTTTTCATAATTTTTTATCCTATTAAAAATACATATATAGAATTCACACTTGTGAAAAGAAAACATGGGAAGGAGACGATGGTAGGAGGAGTTGATTAGGGTTTGGATCGAGGAAAGCAACAGACAACAATGCGGAGACCACGGGCACAAGGATAGGAAGGGATCGAGGAAGGAGCGGAACTAGTGCAACCATGGAGGGAAACAAGAAGGAGGCGGCAAAGACTCAAGGGGGAAAACAAGGCATGGACACAGTAACCCGGGCAACAAAAGAAGGGAACAATAAGAAGTCATTTAAGGAAGCAGTGGCAGGGGGACCCAACCTGACTACCAAAAACAAAGGAAAGGACAAGGTGCAACCAACTCAGAAAAAGGGACAGATCCAAGAACAAGACAAAACGTTGCAAAACAGATGTCTATTGAAAATGGTGGAGAACCCGAGGTATGAGGCCAGATCCCCGCTTATCGAAGAGTACATCCAACATATGAAGGACCACACACTCATCGGTAAGTTCATGGGACTCTAGCCATCAGAGGAAGCACTCATGCCTTGGGTTCAAACCTGATGGAAATTCAAAGGCAGCATGGACATCAAATTGGGATCGAAAGGCTTCTTTATGGTAATTTTCCCTTACTTCGTTGATAGAAGTAAAATATTTGATGAAGGGCCATATTTCTTTAATTTGGTTGATTTACATCTGAGATACTGGACCGAGAGGTTCTCCCTTGAGAAGGAGGACTTCACATCATCCCCGGTATGGATCGGACTATACTCTTTGCCACAAGAATTTTGGCATCATGAAACTCTAGCAGGAATAGGAGATAGATTGGGTGTGTATGTCAAAACATCGGAGATAACAAGAATAGGAAAATACACTTCATACGCACAAATCTGTGTGTACATGAATGTAGATGGATCCTTGTCGGAATCAATAGTGATATCATTTAAGGACCAAGACTGGATCCAACCTATATATTATGAGGACATACCCTTTTGATGCAGAAAGTGCCATGAACATGGACATTTATATAGGGAATGTCCCCAAAATTGAAGCCCATAACAAAACAAGGGGAGAGAGGAAAAATATGGGGAGGGGTTTACAAAGATTCCCAATAAGAGGAAGGCAATGAAAAAGGGAGCACAAAACAAAGAAGAGACATCAAAGAAAAGTTTGAACAACTTTCAGGCACTAGCAATCGAAGAACAACCAGCCACAAAGGGGAAGAAATAGGAACAAATCATAGCTATCCCAGTAGCAGATCCAGCCCAGAAGATAGGAAAACATAGGAGATTCCAAAACGCTACAAAATGGAACCAACAAGCCCCACAAATCTTGAGAAGGAAGAGGAAACTATAATGCAAGAAATCTCATACATAGAGGGATCTCAGGAAGAAATGGAGGAGGAGGAGGAACCGCAGAACATGGAGTTGGTGATCCAGGTGGATATCAGTGGCCACCCACCTTTTCCAACTGGCTCAAAACAATTTTCTAACAATTTTGGTAATTTACTATTTTTAGCAGTTTTTCACTTCCAGGGCCATTTTGAGGCACTAAACGATGTTTTTGGGAAAACGGGGAGAAATATGGAAGATCCTTCGATATTGCCTCCAAAATGAATCTCCTCGACGATACCTTTCCAACGGGCTATCATGCGCCTAAAACGGAGATCGTATGCAAAAGTTACGATCCCGGGAAGTTGATGTACTAACTTACCCAAACGCGGCCAACATGACTTTTGGCGCTTCATCTCCTAGGGTTATGTTTTTGGATGTCTAGGGTTTTGGGCATTCCTATTTATTGTAAAAAGGCCTTCAGAGCCTCATTTTAATCATCTTCTTGTGAATGCGAGTAGCCGTCACATCTCTTCTCAGAGATACGTTGCCACCATTCTAGCGAGTCTTTCACTCTGTATTTTTACAGTCTCTGTACATTTATTTCATTAATAGAAATCGTGTATTATTGTATATCTATGTGTATGGCTGCATCTCTGATACATTTATTTTATGTTATTGAATATATGCGATATCTCTGTGCATTTCTTTATTATATCTCCGCTCTCATTTCGTGCCGAAAATAATCTGGATCAGTTGGAGGAATCAAAAGTAGATCTCAAAGCCCTCATTCAATCCCATGGAGAGAAGGATATAAATAAGATGCAAGGGAGCCAAATCAGACAACTATATCTAGAGATAAAGAAAGGAGAGAGTAAGAAGGGGGGCCAAGAGATACCCACAACCTTGGCATACAACTTGGGGATTAAAAGAAACACCCTCAAGAACCCAAAAAAACAACAAGGGAGGAAAAGAGAAGAGGCTGAAAACCCCATAAGCAAGTCATGGAGGAAACAAGAGCCTTATTGATAGATTCAGGGCAGGCAGTTGGGCTTTCGAAGAAGTACTTCCATTCTCAACCAAAGTGTTAAGAATGAAGGTAATCTCATGGAATATAAAGGGACTAAAGGCACCATCAAAGCAAACAACGTTGAAAATGAAGTTAACACAAGAAAAAAAAAGATCTTATGCTATTACAAGAGACTAAGTGTGATGGAGATACAATGGGCAAGATATCCCACAAAGTATGGAAAAATAGTGAAATGATTTGTATAGAAGTAGAAGGAACGGCTGGGGGCTTAACAACCATCTAGAACCCAACTAATTTCAAAGTGGAAGGTGTGTATCAATGTCCAAGGATCCTGACCATCCAATATCAGGACCTTAGAATGGGGGAACAGGGATACATATCCAACGCGTATGGACCCCCAAATCAGGACACAAAAAGAGGATTTCTAGGAACCCTAGTACAGCTAGGGAAAATCCTGCAAGATCAACAATGGATAATAGGAGGAGAATTTAACCTCATAAAAACCCTCGAGGAAAAGAAAGGAGAGGTTAGAAAACTAGACCTAGAAAATAAAATATTCAAGGAAGTTATGGAGGAATTAAACTTGGTGAATCTCCCAACTCAAGGGGGAATTTTCATGTGGAATAATCGACGTGGGGGGCTAAAGCAGGTGGTCGAGAGGCTAGATCGATTCCTAGTTTCTGGGAAGTTCTTCCAACACTCTCAAGGCCTGGGAACTAAGATATTACCTTTCCCAGGCTCGGACCAGTGGTCGATCCTAGTCAGTTGGGAGACACAAACCCCGCAACGCCCGAAACCATTTAGATTTGAGAAATTCTAGACAAGAAGCCCATAATTTCTCCCTATGATGTCAATATGGTGGAACAATCAACCCAACTTTTATGGGACTAAAATGTACCAATTCCAGCATAAGCTAAAATACACAAAAACATGCATTAAAAAATGGAACAAGGAGGTATTCAGAAATATCTAGGAGGAAAGGAGAAAATTAGAAGGTAGAATGGAGGAGTCGCAACAACAGATCATCCACCATGGGCTATCCCCACTTATGCGACTAGAGGAAACCCAGATCCAACAGGAACTCACAGAGAGAGACATCCATGAAGAGATCCTTATTCGACAGAAATATAGGGTTCAATGGCTTTAAGAAGGAGAAACAAACACAAAATTCTTCCATAACTCCCTTCTATGGCATAGAAGCCAAAATAGGATAGCAACTCTCCAGAAAACCAATGGCATGGTGGCAGAGAATCATGACGATATTGAACCAGAGCTCGTAAACTACTATAGGACCCTTCTGATAGAACTGGAAGGGGACAGGACGACATAAATCCACCAGATTATAGAGGTGATTCCAACTTTGATATCTATAGAACAAAACAATAGTATCGCTCTCCAAATATCTATGGAAGAGGTGGAGGAGGTGGTCAGGGAGATGCCTCTGGGAAAATCCTCGGGACTGGATGGCTTTACATCAGATCTTTTCAAAACTTGTTGAAGCATCATAGGTAGAGATGTTTGGGAGGCGGTCAAGGAATCAAGGAAAGCACGGTCAATGCTTCAGGCGTTCAATGCCACCTTCCTGGCCCTTATCCCAAAATAAAATGGAGCAAGAACGACATACATGTTCTGCATGATCTCTCTATGTAATGTAATCTACAAGATCATCACAAAGGTCATAGCTAACAAGTTGAAACCCATCTTACACTCAATTATCTCCCCAGAACATGGAGGGTTTGTGGAAGGTAGACATATCCTGGATGGTATAATAGTGTCTCATGAAACCATCCACTCCTTGAAAACAAAGGGGCAGTCGAGTATGCTAATAAAGCTATACCTCTCAAAATCTTATGACATGATAAATTGGGACTTCCTACAGAAAATTCTAAAATCTTTCGAGTTCGACAAGGAGTGGATTTCTTGGATCATGGCTCTGATCTCTTCTGCCTTTTTTGTGATTCTGATCAATGGCTCCCCCTTTGCAATCTTTAAGGCTTCAAGGGGATTCAAACAGGGGGACCCCCTGTCCCCCTTATTGTTCATAATCTTAGCCGAGGGATTGGGTAGATACATTAATAGATCTAGAGTCGTAGAGGAGTTGCAAGGTCTGAAAATTACCCCAAACTTAGAAGCTCTCACCCATCTCCAATTAGTGGACGACACTCTACTTTTGGGGAAGCCCACAGATAAGAAATCCCAACTGATTAGAAAGAACCTAAATCTCTTCATGGCAGCGTCGAGAATGGAAATCAACGATGAAAAATCCAAAGTTTAATTTTTGAACACCCCTTTCTCTATCCAGAGGAATATCGTCCACTTGCTTGGTTTCCAATGAATGAGTCTTCTTTCCTTCTATATGGGATTACCCCTCTTATAAAAATCTCCCAAAGCCTCTACCTGGAAGGATCTATTTTCAAATATTGAAAACCATTTAAATAGTTGGGCCCACCGTTTCCTTTCCTTCCCCGCTAGGATTCTTTTGATAAAGTCAGTCCTTTCAGCCATGCCCCTCAACCTTTTCTTAGTCCTAGCGGCACCCACAACCATCCTTCAACAATTAAGATCTATACAATGGAAGTTCCTCTGGGGTGGGGCAAAAAGGGCAAGGAAATGGGCCATGGTAGCCTGGGAGAACATTTGCTTTCTCAAATCACAAAGGGGGTTAGGCATCAGATATCCTCTCAGGACAAGCCAGGATTTAGCATCCAAGCTAATATAGAGATGGAACAAAAATCCAGAGGACCTGTGGGCCCATATATGGACTCAAAAATATACCTAGAATGCCCGAGATAATGATAAGATATGGCTGGATGGTATGCAATCAGGCTCCTTTATTTGGAACTATGCCTAGAAGAACAAAGGTATAGTGCAAAACCATTTTTTTGGGGAAATCCATGATGGAAAATTGGCGTTGTTTTGGGATGACACATGGGAACAATTACCATCCCTAAAGGATAAGGAGACCACTCTTGATCTTCAAAAATATATAAAAGCGACAGGTTGGACCCTAGTTCATCACTACTAGGAGAACTCCTAGAACCTAGAGGAAATAGAGGTTAGACAGTGGAAAAACCTGGAAAAATGGTCAGTTACCTAGTCAAAGCCAAGTAGAATGGAAATGGAGCAGATATTAACCCAAAGGATAACACCTTGGAAGCTATGCCCAAACATCCTAAGGTGGGGAAACAAAGGGAATGTGAATTTTACAGTTAAAGAATCATATCACCAGCTACAAGAGACCCCAGATATCAATCCAAAGGAAGTCTAGAAAAAAATATGGAATACTCACCATTGGCCAAAAGTCGCAACCTTTTTATGGTTAGTGGCTCACAGGAAGAACTAATGTGGGACAAAATCCAAAGAGAGGATTTGAAGGTCCTTCCATATGCATGATGTGCAGACAAGAAGCTGAAACAATGAACCACTTGTTCAACAAATGCAAAAAAGTGTTGAATCTATGGGACATGGGAGAAACAATATTTAGAACGTCGGATAGAATTCGACATGACATAAACATAACTATAGAAGAATGGCAAGAAGAACCATTCAGAAACAAAATTTTAAATAAGTTATGGAAAATCTTACCTAGGTTCATCTTATGACATACTTGGAAAGAGAGAAACCAGATGATATTCTAAAATCAATCCAATAATCCCAGCCAAACCTAGCAAGGTCTCCTGGGGAACCTCCAGGAATAAATTACTTCCTCAATTTGGCAAGACGAAGACTGGAATCCCTCCGGAGCAGAGATAAAGATCCTAAAAAAATGGAAGATACCACAGACCACACCCAGACAGAAAAGAAACATAAATTTGGGGAGCATGGCTAGAGTAAAAGAGAAATGGGAACCTCCCCTGCAAGGTTTCATAAAATTGAATTATGATGGAGCGTCAAAGGGGAATCCGGGCCAAGCAAGAGCAGGATGCCTATTCATATATTCGTTGGGGAATATCATATATGGATACTCCATTTGGTTGGGGCTCAACTCCAACAACGGAGCAAAAGATAGTGGAATGCTCATGGGGCTAAGGATTGAAAAGGTGCTACAGTATAAATCTTTGATTATGGAATGAGACTCCAAGATTACCATAGAAGGCCTTAGGAAAATCATAAATGGTACCAACCCATAAAGGTTTCAGAGGATTGGCGACTGTATTATGGATACATAGAGATAGCCAGAGCCATCAAAGTAAACTATGTCGTCATCCTGAGTCATGTCAAGCGTAAGGGGAATGCAGTGGCAGATCATTTGGAAAACGTGGCAGCACACCAAAATCCACATATGGACAAGTGGAGTTGGAATGATGTGGGCCAAGGTCCATTAAGAGACACAATTCTGAGGTTAGTGGAGGCTGATTCCCAAGGCCGAGATGAGGAGACAACTAGGGAAGTGGAATGATCTGGAGGGACACTTTCCCTTCCCTTGTGTTAAATGATAGACAATAAAAGGAAGGTACACGAGAATCAGGAGATGGACCCTGTCCCGATAGAAGTGAAAGTAATAGCTTCTCTTAGTCCATTCATGGAAAAGAATAATGACAGGGGGAGGAAGATCCAGGATGATATGGGGAAGCCAGAGTTAGTACGATATGTTACCAGTATGATGCCAATGGCGTCTGGAACTAGTACCCGTGGCATCATCGTGAGGATATCAGAGGACAAAATGCATGGGATATTGGAAACCTGCGCTAAGTTGGGAAGGAAAAGTCGACTCCTCGGTAGAATGGGAAAGTCTATTAATAGGAAGCACCCCAATAGGCTGCAGGTACAGGAAAAGGATGAGTTAGAGAGGCTTTGGAGAACCATAATAGTGATTCAGAAAGGATTAGTAAGGAAAACAGGGATGTTCAGAGGGAATAGTCTTGAAGGGGTCCTCGACCCCCATCATAGAGGGAAAATCCCCTCCAAGCTATGAACTGAGAGGGTCTCCCATTTCTCACACTAAATCTAGTGTAGGAAGTCTCGTTAGAATAAGACCAAATCTATGTTGGCGAAGGAAGAGGGTGGGAAGGAAGATGGAGGTAAGAGATTTGGGAAACATGAGGAGGATACCAGGATAGCCCTAGCTAGTTTGGGGAAAAGTGTTGGGTTCAGGCTGTCGGGGTCAGAAAACCCGGAGAGCCGAGCACCAGCCTTCCCAGAGGAGGACCTGCTCGACAACCAAAACAAAATCAGTCATGTTAGAGGCCAAGGAAAATTTCCAGTCCAGACTCTCGGACAAGGAAAAGTGGCAAATGGAGAGGCTACAGAGGATTGTTGATATAAAGAGACAAAGGACTTCAGAGGAATAAATCCTAGTCAAGGCTCGAGATTGGGTTCCAAAACCTGGTCAGACGAGGACGAGGGAGACAAAGTACTTCAGGCTGGTTGAGGTGCATTGTCACACCAAAGACATGATCGCCCATGCCATGGTTCAACAACATAATGAAGTCCTCCAAGCATTGGCTCAACAATTATAGGATAATGAACAACTCAGACAATCGATAAGACTCCTAGAAGCCAAATTTGAACTTTTTTGCAAGAATAAATTTGGTGTTTCATTCATTGACAAAGATCAGCATTAGAAGTCGGAACAAACAATGCCTCGACAGAAAAAGGCTAACCTTCTAGGGACCCAAGAGATCCCCATTGTTATTCAGGAAGAGGACCATGACCATCCGCCTGCCATAGGTCTGGAGGGTCCCTCTAAGCCTTGGGGGTGATTGGGCACCATCTCTTGGTCAGGGCTCTCCCCTGGGGGGACAATGCAGTAATCAAAGTTGGGATAGTAGTACTGGCTAGCGAACCATTTTTTCTATCTGGAAGTTGAACTCTTATGTTTTTATTAAGTTGGTATGAGTCATATACTCTCTTGGAGTGAATTTTTATGGGATGTATACCCTCTTGGGACTAAGATCCATAACTCATGGGATAGTAGGGAAGCAGGGAAATATATGCCCAGTTTTTTGGGGGACATTTGGGATGTAAGGCATTTTGGGGGGAAATCGGGGGGCCTATAGGCACCAGATGGCAGGAACTACAATATGTAATATTATGTACAATATTAATAGAATTGCACAACGACTTTAAAACACACACACACACATATACATGTATTTTTATTGTTCAATTAAAATATTGGGAGATATCAAAGTTCGAAAGCCCAACTTCTTAACTATTCAACTTCTTCTCTTACCATTATAGTGTGTGTCTTCTTCATATGTGAAGTTTTGGTCAATTGACCATGATTTTGTTACAAAATTTGTGTTTGTGTAATAGGTTGTCATAACTCAGGGGTGGTAGGTGTAGGGGGATAATTTTAATCTCGAAGGAAAACTAGAAGCAACTTTCTCGTGAGGAATAGGAATATACACAAATAATTAAGTCGAAGCCCATGCCCTTCTCCAAGGTATGTCCCTTGCAAATGAATCCAATATAAAATCATTGATTGTCATAGGAGACTCGAGTGTCATCATCAAAATGACGGAAATGAAACTAAGTCTATCTAACAATAAGATGGCTCTAATCATAGGTCAAATCAATAAAGAAGTCTTTAATTTGAATATGGTTTCATATTTTCACATCCTACAAGAATTCAATTTCCAAGCCGACCTACTAGCTAAATGAAGCCTTCGCACTTTCCCAAGGAGTCTTGAAAAAAATGGGGGATGTTCTCATCTCATTATCTCCTAAGATACCTCAAGTTATATCCTCAAGCCATTCTCCATCAACATTTATTAACATATGTATCAATATCACATAGACTAGACCTCAAGTGTAGTGAAAGGATATGAAAGGACACATCCCCTTCACTCTTGCATGTTGGCATTAATCCTCGTATTGTCTCGTGAATCCTTCATGGTGGTATTTTTCTTGTGAGGTGAGATAATGAAGAAGCTAAGGAAGGGAATTTGTAGTGGTTTCTAGAACACTGCTAAACAACTCAGATTTCATTTGGTAAGCCTTTGTCTCAGTCCTTGGTTGGTTATATTTAGTCTAGAGACTCCAACTTTTGAATTCCTTCAGTGAATATTCATTAGTGTGATTTGGTACTTGGTTTTAGCTTGGGTTTTAGTGTTTGGAATTTGAACCTATAATTAGGCTCTATTTCATAGGGTAATGTTCATGTAGCCATATTCTCTAGTGAAATTCTTCTTTCTTGGCCCTTTTCTCTCTAGTATTTTTAATCTTGCATGCTCCCAGATCCAGTCATTGAGTTCGCCGAATTCGAAAGGCCTAAGAACACTATATTTGGGGATTAAGTTCATGTTCGGGAACTTTGAGTCTCTATTTCCGGAAATAGTGTTGATTTATTCGAGGAGTGGGTGGCTTTATGTTGGCTATTCTTTGGAAGTAGAATGAAAAATGTTGTAGAACATGGTCATTAATCTCAATAAAGATGCACATTACACAACCTCAAATCATATAATTCCTATTAACTTAGCACAAATAAGGTTCAAGGAAGAGGAGACTTTGCACCTAAAAAAAGAGGAAATGGATACCGAACAATAGAATTATCCTCCCTCGTTTTTGGTCAAGTGGAAGCACTCAAGCATCATATTTTCCATTAATTTCTATGTTTTTAAAGTATCTATAATATTAGGTGTTTTTGTTAAGCAGTACACTTTTAAGGACCATTGGGATGTAATAATTGAAGACCCTAGAAAGCTTTCCTCTGTGGCTTGTGAAATATGTCAGTTTTGTATGACTCTCATATCAATGCTTTTGTATGCTTGTT
>JZKD02S0383873.1:0-18445 GCA_000966675.3 Picea glauca
AGTAACTAACTTGCAGAAAATTCTTCCTAGGATCCTACATCCATTTGTTAGTCCAAACATTCTTTCTATGCATAGGAATAACACACCTTTCATTATTTATATCAGATCTATTCATATCAAATCTTCTTTCTTCTAACTATGCCCTAGTTTCCAACCCAGGACAAAATTTATCAAACATACCTAGATCCATACTTTTGAAACAAAAATTTCCACTTATCATACTTTTATCAAAGCACAAAGCTTTCAGATCTTACCTCTTTAATAAAAAAGTTTCACTGATCTTACCTCCTTTCTTCAGATCTGCCTCCTTTCTTAGCACAAATATTTGAAGTCAAGTAGAATATTGTGCACTAGGGAAACGGATCTACACACAGAGATTTCTCTTTTCTTCAGTTCCCAACAATCAAAGTTTCAGGTCCTAGCAACAGAACCATTTGTTGGAACACAAGGGAAGACCTAGGGTTCAACACTTCAACATCACACCAACAAAACCCTAACTACCGACCCTTTCAGCATCACCTGCGAAGCAGATGATGTCTTACCCGAGGTAGAGGTAGGGGTGGTAGTAGGACTTTAGTGTCTACAACCTTAGTTGGGACACAGATATGTGATTGTAACACCTTAACAAAGCACTTAGCAGTTATAGTTCATTAGTATTCAGCCTTTGTTTACAGCGTAGATAAACCCTAATTACAGAGAAATGCAGTGTTCATCCATATCTAATATATTCAAGCACTAAACATATCAACATAGATTATATCTAACATGCATTCACATCCCTAAGCATTAAGTTATCATATCATGTCCATCTAAGCATACATTACTACACTAAGAATTAACCATATGAACAATAAACAATCACAATGCACAAAGAAACCATAACACATGATATATGTGGTTCACCCCCAACCTGGGGATACGTCCACCAACTCTTCTCTTCTTTATTATCTTCGTTCAAGATTATTACAGGCACATAGCATCAAAATCCTACTCCGCATAAGACAAGATATATATGCACACCTCACCATATCCTCCTTCTTTGAGCTAGGTTACAGCACAAAGCCTTTGTACAGTCTCTTATAGTCACTTGCACTTAGCCTTGCAAGCCTCACATAGTATGCACAAAGCATTTACAACTATCACTTATCACAACATCACACAGATGCGTATCTTGTCTTAGCACTTAGTAAGGTACCAAGCCCCTCTTTACATCGCCTAGATATCTATTTATGCATTACAAAAAGGCCTAACCATGGGTAAACCCATGGGCCGACATCCCCATACCCGTTACATAAGACCGAAACCCAAAATCCCTAAACAAGGGGTCGATATCTCGTGATCCCTGCTTCGACTTGCACTCTGCCTTCAATAGCCTGTCAAAGTCCCAAAATAGGTCAAACCTAACCAAGGATATCCAAAACTTGGTCAAGGGACAACACTCTTCAAAATAATACTCAATCAATTATGTTTGGTAAAATAGTTACAACCAATTATGATAACCCTATAATATTTGATTATTTGATAAAATATTACAAAACACATTACTTTTATTCTTTATTAAACAACAACATTTCACACCTATCTCTATCTAGTCTTCTTGACTATATTTATACAACTTATTCTCATTCTTTGGTCAATGTGATGGATAAGCAAGCATTAATTTCCTTGTCTTATCTTGAAACAAAGAGATATCATAACATCATTTGGGGATTCTACACCCAACACTATCCAACTTGAGATGTGTGGTAGCCTCCTAGCTATTTTCTTTTCTTGGCCTAAAATTCTCATCCTATCTTGGTGCTTATGTTAGCCACTGGACTAGGTATTTTGCTTTTCTTGTTTTTTCATTCCTTTGTTAATGGTACCTTTTCTAATTTTGTCTCTTCATACTCAATGAGTACTTAAATTATGACTTGTTTAGTTGGTTCTATCTATTACACCTCAGATTATCTATAGTGCATCCTACATTTTTTCACAAGATGTGACCACTCGGATGATCCCAAACTGTGATTATTGCTTTGTATGTGGCCATGTTGGGACAACTGATGTACAAGTGTTGGTTAGTTAGCATCCCAAATCCCCTTAGGTGGACGATCATGGATTGTCATTTTATTCCCCATTCTCAAGGTGCTTGGTTTTATTTCTCCAGCCAACTATCCCTTGGTGGTGGTAACTCCCATCAAGTCGAGAATTTATGTCATGGCTAGGTATTCAGGAATTTTGAGGTGGATGTATTAGGATACATGATTTAGGAGATCTCTAACTACTCACTTGTTCTATTTTCTATGTAAATGTGATTTTGATTTGTAAGGTTTGTCACACTCATGGTTTAACACACCTATTTTACCCCACATAGACTGTGTTTTTTTTATGTATGTACCACACTTTGGTCATGAGCTCATGGAGGTGATTCTACACATGTGCATCTTATTTCACTTTTTTCAAGACAAATCAAGTGTTCCAAACCATGAGCTACATGCTCCAAGGAAAAAATGGTTATTTATGTCTACATTGACCTCATGTACATGTGCCATGTTGAAGAATGAAGAACACCATCTAGATTGGTCACTTTTTTAGATTATTATCATTATTTATGAGGGCCAACCAATGCTGGAATTGTTTATGACTGTTGTTGGTTTCTTTTGATGGATTTTAAAAGACTATAATTTAAAAGGATGATGTGACACTTATTTAAAGAACCTGTTATGATGGAGCACAACTTAATAGACATGTTATATGGTATCAATATCCCATTATATGGATATTTCCACCTTCAAAGGTATCATCCCACTTTATAATGAGTTTATTTCACTAAAGAAAGTGAGACATTGAAGGTTCACTTGTTCGGGAAACTTCCTAAGTATGTTTCGATGCCTCCTCCATGGGAGAATTGAGAACCCAAGGCTGGTTTCTCTTCCTTCAATGGTGACATCCCCTCTCATGAGGGTTTTATTCACATATAACATCGTTTAATTATAATTTGATTTAGTCTCCAAGTTGTGTGGATGACAAGTCACTTTTTTTTATTCCTTAACCCATATTTAGGGAATAAATAATGACAAGGAGTTGTGATCCTCATCTATAAATAAAAGTCCCTCCTTTCATTCCAAATTGTTGTGAATTATTGGAGATCATTCTCATAAGACACTAATAGAAGATATTTACTTGGTGTTTTGGTGTCAATTTTTGGAGCTTTATCTTTCTTGGTTCATCAAAGATAATTGTGATTATACAAGACTTCTACTAAAGGTATCAAGATTGATACATTGAATAATATCAAGAATCACTTGGAAGGACCATCTATAGGGTTTTCATCTATACCACCCCCCTTAATGGATTTGATAAGTGCTCAATTTATTGTATTGATTAGTTTTATGCTCCTTGGCAAGGGTTTTAAGGTTTAAAATATATTGTTGATCTTGTTGGTGAAGGCATTCCCTTGAGGAAACCCTTCTTGTAGGACCTTGGTTTTCATGGTTTATGTTGATTAGACAAGAGACCACTAGTCTCAAGGCCCTAGCATCCTACTTTAATCCATAAAAAATGGATAACACATTCTTAGAGTGGCATACTTCTTGACCCAATAATCCCTAAGTGGAAATAAGGAACTAATAATATTCCCAACAACAAACCAAAAAACATTAAAAACTCAAGTTATTTTCTTTTATGTCATATAAAATATAAAAATATAAAAGATAAAAAAACAAAAAGTATTTATTTATTGTTTAGTGCATGTTCGATGTTATATCTTTCTTTCTAGACATATTATTCAAGGGTTTATGCTTCATGGTCAATATATAACCCTAAGAAGAAAAAACAACTCCATTTTATCATGCTTAAAGGATTGTACTAACATATTTCTAATCGATTTAAGGAGTTCCTTGAATGATTTGTTTCATTAGAAATCAGGTTTGGTGAAACCCTAAAGGCTAAGGCTTGGTTATTTAAAGGTGTATTTTAATCCTCTCCTAGTATTTATTTCATTTCTATATTGTTTCTCAAGTTTATCTTACATATCTAGCTGTGATATTGATCTACTAGTTATTGATTGAAATTATATTCTATTGGGAGATACTGATCCAGGTGGATATCAGTGGCCACCCACCTTTTCCAACTGGCTTAAAACAAATTTCTATCAATTTTGGTAATTTACTATTTTTAGCAATTTTTAACTTCCAGGGCCATTTTGAGGGCCTAAATGAATGCTTTTTGGGACCGAGCTTCTCAATGATATTTGAAGGCTTTAATTTATCCCCCTAAATTAATCTCCTAGATGATACCTTTCCAACGATCTATCATGCACCCCAAACGAAGGTCGTATGTCAAAGTTACGCCCCCAGGAAGTTGATACACCAAACTACCCAAAACGGGGTCCACAAAACTATTGGATTTTCATCTTCCGGGCTTAGGGTTTTGGATTTTATTTATGATAAAAAGGTATTTGGAGCCTCATTGTAAAATCATATTCTTGCGAATGCGAATAGCAGACACATCTCTTCTCAGAGATAAGCTGCCACTATTCTAGCAAGTCTTTCACTCTGTATTTTTATAGTCTTTGTACATTTTCATTCATTTATAGAAAATTGTGTATTACTATATCTTTGTGTTTATATTTGCATCTCTGATACATTTCCGTTATATTATTGGATATACAAGATATCTATGTACATTTATTTATTATATCTATGCTCTCATTTCATGTTGAAAATAATCTGGATCAGTGGTGTCAGAGCAGGCCGCTCTTGATCATTTTTTTCAGTGCATCTCCCCGACGAGGTCCGAGTATAGAAATTTGTGTCTCGAGCTTGTCTGTTGAATAAAATCTCTATTGCACGCCCAGGAAACCCTCCATGATGGAAGAAAAGAAAAACGATGGAGTAGACAATTATATCAATCTATTTCTTGAGCAAGCTCTCACGCGACAGAGGGACAAAATGATGGAGAATTTTTCCCACATCCTTTAATGCCTGCTGATAGAAATAGTCGCATCTTCATCAAAAGACCACTTTGGAAGAACCTCACATTTTAAGGTACAGGTTAATTTTGATATTCCTTTATTTGAAGGTCAGATAGATGCAGATTCCCTAGACAAATGGTTCAATCTATCAGAAGGTTATTTCTTTGTTCATAATTTTTTCGATAGGGAAAAGATCACCTTTGCACTCCTAAAATCTCTCCCCCATGTCAAACATTGGTGGGAAACTTACTGGGAGAAAAGTTCCACAGAGGATTCTGGAATATATGGGGCCGAGCCCACTTGGGATTTTTTTGTGGATGCGGTAAAGGAACAATATTACCATGTTGGAAACTATGAGGACCAGTACATGAGATGGACCACACTACAACAATAGAGGGGACAAGCAGTTATAGAGTTCAAAAATACCTTCCATACCTTGCACACCAAGATGGGTATCAAAGAATCCAAATGAAATTTGCTTCTGAAATATTGTGGGGCTCTACATACATACATCCAATTTGAAATGGATTTTTTGTACATCTCATCACTCGATGTTCCTTATCGATACACTGTTAAAATCAAGTAGAAATTTAAGCACTAGAACAAACAAGAGTTTGGTTCTGCAACTCTAAAAAAAACAAAGTATGATAAAGATGACCCTAACAAACAGTCTCCTGAAAACTAGTCCAAGCCATAGGAGAACAAGGGTCACGGGAAGACAAAGAAGGACACCGGAAAATAGTGCAATTTTCACAAAATCCCCTGTCACAACACTGATGAATGTCACTCAAAATATTCATTGGTGGCTGAGATCAAATACAAGGAGCCGAACCCTGATTCATAATCTGATTCTGAAAATAATGGTAAAAGACAGGTCCTCGACGCGGACCCCACTGCTATTGTCACGACCACAATAATTCAACTAGAAGAACCAACAGATCCTGAAGAGGGGGAGCACCTTTTTCATTCACATATGTGGGTGAAGGGGACCCCACTGCATTTTATTGTTGATAGAAAAAGCCAGAAGAACCTCATCTCAGTAGAGGTCATCAAATAGTTGGGATTGTCGACAACACCACACCCACAACCATACAACATCGGGTGGCTTCACCAAGGATGAGATCTTTGTGTTAGCCAACAGTGTCTACTTTCATATGGAATCCAACCCTTCAAGGATGAGGTATTGTGTGATGTTTCCCCACTGGATGTATGTGATGTTCTCTTGGGCCAACCATATATGTGGAAGTGCCATGTTGTTTATGAGTTTCGACCCTGCAGTGTGATTGTTTCTCTGGGGAGTCATCTCTATAGAATACCATAGGTAGTTCCAACTATTGTTCCACCTAAAAAGTTCTTCTAGGTAGTATCTCATACTACAAAATTCAGCTTCTTCACAATCTATTCAAAAGGTGAACACAAGGATACTGCATCCACTACAGCCTCGACCCAAGCACCTTCTATCTAATAGAAGTAGGTCGACAAGATTAAAACAAAGTGTAAAGATTCCTTCTTCACATAGGCATCTCATGTATCCAGACTAGTCAAAAAGTTCCAACCCTTGCAGCCACATGTTCGTGACAACCTTCAACAATCTAAGCACTGAAACTTCTCCAACAAGGCAAACAACTCATCAAGATGCAGATTCAGCAAATGCTTTTCCCTCTCCCCGGAGCACTCAATGCAATGGAGAACATTAATTCCTAAGGAAGGAGGATTGATCCAAGTGGATATCGGTGGTCACCCACCTTTTCTAGCTGGCTCAAAATAGTTTTCTAGCAATTTTGGTAATTTACTATTTTTAGCAGTTTTTAACTTCCGGGGCCATTTTGAGGGCCTAAATGAAGGTTTTTGGGGATTGAGCTTCTCAATGATCATTTAAGGCTCTAATTTATCCCCCTAAATTAATCTCCTCAATGATACCTTTCCAACAAGCTTTCATGTGCCCCAAACGAAGATCGTATGCCAAAGTTACGCCCTAGGGAAGTTGATACACCAAACTACCCAAAACGAGGTCCACAAAACTATTGGTTTTTCATCTTCCGGGGTTAGGGTTTTGGATTTTATTTATGATAAAAAGGCCTTTGGAGACTCATTTTAAAATCATCTTCTTGCGAATGTGATTAGCGGACACATCTCTTCTCAAAGACAAGTTGTTGCCATTCTAACGAGTCTTTCACTTTGTGTTTTTACAGTCTTTGTACATTTTCACTCATTAATAGAAAATTGTGTATTACTGTATCTATGTGTTTATGGTTGCATATTTGATACATTTCTATTATATTATTGGATATCTGAGATATATATATACATTTCTTTATTATATATCTGCTCTCATTTCGTGCTAAAAATAATTCGGATCAGATACTCTTGGTGAAACCCTAAGGGGAATTACCATCCATTCTTACAAGTTTATGAAAATTTCATGATTACAAATTGATTAAGATTTTAATTTGTTAGTGTTGGTTTTCATTTAATGCAAAATCTATCTCTTATTTCATATTAATAACGTAATTATTATCTCCTAGCCCTCATTATATCAGTGTGGTTTATTCTCTTGTTTTGTATTGAAAATTGTTTAAGCCAAATCATCATTTGTTAGGAACTATTCTATCTAATTTGTATATTGAAGTGTTGTTTGTTGAAATGGATATTTCATAGGACAATAATATATTTGACATGTTTAATTCACTTAGATTGGGATACCCCCTGTGGCTTCTAGGATCTAGCTTGACATGAATGGGAAAGGTACTAAGGTGACAATGGTGCATTTCCCAACTATGCTTACCTCCTTAGCACCACAAGTGGAGCCTTTACAAGGGTGCTAATTTGGGCGGTTATGTTTTCTGGCACTGTTTCAGAGGACATATTTTTTTTCTTGTTTCCAGATATGAAATTATCCATGATGGGATTGAAACATTTTATGTCATCCCCTGGGTTCTGGGTAAGTTTTCTTATATTTGTATCTTGATGAGATTATTTTTATTTCTAACTTGATTCGTCTCATCTAGCTATTCCACTGAAAGAAAATATAAAGATGTACATTGCAATAAACAATTCCCTTAAATATAGATTGAAAGGTAACTTGGGATTGATTCAAATCATAGGTAAGTTATCTATGAACTCCAATTATCATAATTCTCAAGTTATATTGGTGACTCCACATATTTTGTATTTATATGATTGGTATGTGATTCTCTAATATTAATAAATCATCACCTTGTATGTTTCAAATATGGCTTTTGAAAAAGGAAGTTTTTGGGAAGTTTTATTTTCTCCTTTGTATTTTACAAGTTCTCCATTACATCCATATGAGCTTCATTTTGATGCATGGACTACTCAAGTTAAACTATTTAATGGAAATACATGGTTAGCTTTAAGACATCTTGCATCTTTCATGGATTATGTGGTAGAGAATAATTTTTTTTATGAATGAACCTTAATGAAATAATTTTCACTTTCAATGCAAGGGAAATATGCATGGGATTGGTATTGCAGATTGAATCCTAAAGAGATAAAATCATTTCCACAATTAATGGAAAGGTTTCAAAATAATTGGATCTATGGTTATGAAGAAGTTGAATATTATTATGTATTTATTGAGTTTCTAATAAGAATAATGGATAATATAAATAAAATAATGATGGAATTTGATGATAACCCCTCAAGTGATCTTCTTGTGAAAATAGAGGAAACAAGGGATGTGTACCTTTTCTGGTATGATTATGTTGAAAATAATATGGTGATCCTTCTCTACTAAAGCTTGACAATGATTGGATGAAGGGGATTATCCCTCTACTCCCTCCAATGAGCCTTTATTGCACAACATTGTAGAATTGGAAAAGGATGAGGAACATGTACCTCATGTTGAATATGTCAAGGAAATTTATGATGGATATCTAGTTGAAGAAAAGACTAAAAAAGAACCTTGTTGTTGTCTTGAAGATGATGAGTTAATTGAATATTTTGTTGCAACTCCTCAAGAAGAAAATGATGTTGAATATTTTTCTCTTACTTCCATTGGAAATCAAGAGACATTTGAAAAAAAATCATATGAAGAAAACTTTGATGACACAAACATCCAATCATCCATTAGTTCTTCACTGCATGAAAACTAGGGTTTGACATGCTATACTCCTTTCCAAGATTTTGATTTTTATGATACATATTTTAGAAACTTGGAAGAGGAAAATCTAATGGAGAAACCCTTATTTTATGAATATGATGACAATATAGAGATTTATAATATTGATTTTCTTATCCATATNAGTAACTAACTTGCAGAAAATTCTTCCTAGGATCCTACATCCATTTGTTAGTCCAAACATTCTTTCTATGCATAGGAATAACACACCTTTCATTATTTATATCAGATCTATTCATATCAAATCTTCTTTCTTCTAACTATGCCCTAGTTTCCAACCCAGGACAAAATTTATCAAACATACCTAGATCCATACTTTTGAAACAAAAATTTCCACTTATCATACTTTTATCAAAGCACAAAGCTTTCAGATCTTACCTCTTTAATAAAAAAGTTTCACTGATCTTACCTCCTTTCTTCAGATCTGCCTCCTTTCTTAGCACAAATATTTGAAGTCAAGTAGAATATTGTGCACTAGGGAAACGGATCTACACACAGAGATTTCTCTTTTCTTCAGTTCCCAACAATCAAAGTTTCAGGTCCTAGCAACAGAACCATTTGTTGGAACACAAGGGAAGACCTAGGGTTCAACACTTCAACATCACACCAACAAAACCCTAACTACCGACCCTTTCAGCATCACCTGCGAAGCAGATGATGTCTTACCCGAGGTAGAGGTAGGGGTGGTAGTAGGACTTTAGTGTCTACAACCTTAGTTGGGACACAGATATGTGATTGTAACACCTTAACAAAGCACTTAGCAGTTATAGTTCATTAGTATTCAGCCTTTGTTTACAGCGTAGATAAACCCTAATTACAGAGAAATGCAGTGTTCATCCATATCTAATATATTCAAGCACTAAACATATCAACATAGATTATATCTAACATGCATTCACATCCCTAAGCATTAAGTTATCATATCATGTCCATCTAAGCATACATTACTACACTAAGAATTAACCATATGAACAATAAACAATCACAATGCACAAAGAAACCATAACACATGATATATGTGGTTCACCCCCAACCTGGGGATACGTCCACCAACTCTTCTCTTCTTTATTATCTTCGTTCAAGATTATTACAGGCACATAGCATCAAAATCCTACTCCGCATAAGACAAGATATATATGCACACCTCACCATATCCTCCTTCTTTGAGCTAGGTTACAGCACAAAGCCTTTGTACAGTCTCTTATAGTCACTTGCACTTAGCCTTGCAAGCCTCACATAGTATGCACAAAGCATTTACAACTATCACTTATCACAACATCACACAGATGCGTATCTTGTCTTAGCACTTAGTAAGGTACCAAGCCCCTCTTTACATCGCCTAGATATCTATTTATGCATTACAAAAAGGCCTAACCATGGGTAAACCCATGGGCCGACATCCCCATACCCGTTACATAAGACCGAAACCCAAAATCCCTAAACAAGGGGTCGATATCTCGTGATCCCTGCTTCGACTTGCACTCTGCCTTCAATAGCCTGTCAAAGTCCCAAAATAGGTCAAACCTAACCAAGGATATCCAAAACTTGGTCAAGGGACAACACTCTTCAAAATAATACTCAATCAATTATGTTTGGTAAAATAGTTACAACCAATTATGATAACCCTATAATATTTGATTATTTGATAAAATATTACAAAACACATTACTTTTATTCTTTATTAAACAACAACATTTCACACCTATCTCTATCTAGTCTTCTTGACTATATTTATACAACTTATTCTCATTCTTTGGTCAATGTGATGGATAAGCAAGCATTAATTTCCTTGTCTTATCTTGAAACAAAGAGATATCATAACATCATTTGGGGATTCTACACCCAACACTATCCAACTTGAGATGTGTGGTAGCCTCCTAGCTATTTTCTTTTCTTGGCCTAAAATTCTCATCCTATCTTGGTGCTTATGTTAGCCACTGGACTAGGTATTTTGTTTTTCTTGTTTTTTCATTCCTTTTTTAATGGTACCTTTTCTAATTTTGTCTCTTCATACTCAATGAGTACTTAAATTATGACTTGTTTAGTTGGTTCTATCTATTACACCTCAGATTATCTATAGTGTATCCTACATTTTTTCACAAGATGTGACCACTCTGATGATCCCAAATTGTGATTATTTCTTTGTATGTGGCCATGTTGGGACAACTAATGTACAAGTGTTGGTTATTTAGCATCCCAAATCCCCTTAGGTGGATGATCATGGATTGTCATTTTAGTCCCCATTCTCAAGGTGCTTGGTTTTATTTCTCCAGCCAACTATCCCTTGGTGGTGGTAACTCCCATCAAGTCGAGAATTTATGTCATGGGTAGGTATTTGGGAATTTTGAGGTGGATGTATTAGGATACATGATTTAGGAGATCCCTAACTACTCACTTGTTCTATTTTTTATGTAAATGTGATTTTGATTTGTAAGGGTTGTCACACTCGTGGTTTAACACACCTATTTTACCCCACATGGACTGTATTTTTTTTATGTATGTACCACACTTTGGTCATGAGCTCATGGAGGTGATTCTACACATGTGCATGTTATTTCACTTTTTTCAAGACAAATCAAGTGTTCCAAACCACGAGCTACATGCTCCAAGGAACAAATGGGTTATTTATGTCTACATAAACCTCATGTACATGCGCCATGTTGAAGAATGAAGAATGCCATCTAGATTGGTCACTTTTTGAGATTATTATCATTATTTATGAGGGCCAACCAATGCTTGAATTGTTTATGATAGTTGTTGGTTTCTTTTGATGGATTTTAAAAGACTATAATTTAAAAGGATGATGTGACACTTATTTAAAGAACCTTTTATGATGGAACACAACTTAATAGACATGTTATGTGGTATCAATATCCCATTATATGGATCTTTCCACCTTCAAAGGTATCATCCCACTTTCTAATGAGTTTATTTCACTAAAGAGAGTGAGACATTGAAGGTTCACTTGTTCGGGAAAATTCCTAAATATGTTTCGATGCCTCCTCCATGGGAGAATTGAGAACCCAAGGCTGGTTTCTCTTCCTTCAATGGTGACTTCCCCTCTCATGAGGGTTTTATTCACATACACCATCGTTTAATTATAATTTGATTTAGTCTCCAAGTTGTGTGGATGAAAGGTCACTTTTTTTTTATTCCTTAACCCATATTTAGGGAATAAATAATGACAAGGAGTTGTGATACTCATCTATAAATAAAAGTCCCTCCTTTAATTCCAAATTGTTGTGAATTATTGGAGATCATTCTCACAAGACACTAATAGAAGATATTTACTTGGTGTATTGGTGTCAATATTTTGAGCTTTATCTTTCTTGGTTCATCAAAGATTATTGTGATTATACAAGACTTCTACTAAAGGTATCAAGATTGATACATTGAATAATATTGAGAATCACTTGGAAGGAGCATCTGTAGGGTTTTCATCTCTTCCACCCCCCTTAATGGATTTGATAAGTGCTCAATTTATTGTATTGATTAGTTTTATGCTCCTTGGCAAGGGTTTTAAGGTTTAAAATATATTGTTGATCTTGTTGGTGAAGGCATTCCCTTGAGGAAACCCTTCTTGTAGGACCTTGGTTTTCATGGTTTATGTTGATTAGACAAGAGACCACTAGTCTCAAGGCCCTAGCATCCTACTTTAATCCATAAAAAATGGATAACACATTCTTAGAGTGGCATACTTCTTGACCCAATAATCCCTAAGTGGAAATAAGGAACTAATAATATTCCCAACAACAAACCAAAAAACATTAAAAACTCAAGTTATTTTCTTTTATGTCATATAAAATATAAAAATATAAAAGATAAAAAAACAAAAAGTATTTATTTATTGTTTAGTGCATGTTCGATGTTATATCTTTCTTTCTAGACTTATTATTCAAGGGTTTATGCTTCATGGTCAATATATAACCCTAAGAAGGAAAAACAACTCCATTTTATCATGCTTAAAGGATTCTACTAACGTATTTCTAACCGATTTAAAGAGTTCCTCGAATGATTTGTTTCATTAGAAATTAGGTTTGGTGAAACCCTAAAGGCTAAGGCTTGGTTATTTAATGGTGTATTTTAATCCTCTCCTAGTATTTATTTCATTTCTATATTGTTTCTCAAGTTTATATTACATATCTAGTTGTGATATTGATCTACTAGTTGTTGATTGAAATTATATTCTATTGGGAGATACTCATCTAGGTGGATATCGGTGGCCACCCACCTTTTCCAACTAGCTTAAAACAAATTTCTGTCAATTTTGGTAATTTACTATTTTTAGCAATTTTTAACTTCCAGGGCCATTTTGAGGGCCTAAATGATTTTTTTTTGCGACCGAGCTTCTCAATGATAGTTGAAGGCTTTAATTTATCCCCCTGAATTAATCTCCTGGACAATACCTTTCCAATAATCTATCGTTCGCCCCAAACGAAGGTCGTATGTCAAAGTTATGCCCCCAGGAAGTTGATACGCCAAACTACCCAAAACGGGGTCCACAAAACTATTGGATTTTCATTATCCGGGGTTAGGGTTTTGGATTTTATTTATGATAAAAAGGTCTTTGGAGCCTCATTATAAAATCATATTCTTGCGAATGCGAATAGCAGACACATCTCTTCTCATAGATAAGCTGCCACTATTCTAGCGAGTCTTTCACTCTGGATTTTTACAGTCTTTGTACATTTTCGTTCATTAATAGAAAATTGTGTATTACTGTATCTTTGTGTTTATGGTTGCATATCTGATACATTTCCGTTATATTATTGGATATATAAGATATCTCTGTACATTGATTTATTATATCTACGCTCTCATTTCATGTTGAAAATAATCTGGATCAGTGGTGTCAGAGCAGGACTCTCTTGATCATTTTTTTCAGTGCATGTCCCCGACGAGGTGCGAGTATATAAATTTGGGTCTCGAGCTTGTATATTGAAGACAATATCTATCGCACGCCCAGGAAACCCTCCATCATGGAAGAAAAGAAAAATGACGGAGTAGACAATTATATCAATCTATTGCTTGAGCAAGCTCTCATGCGACAGAGGGAAAAAATGATGGATAATTTTTCCCACATCCTTCAATGCCTGCTAATAGAAATAGTCACATATTCATTAAAAGACCACTTTGGAAGAACCTCTCATTTTAAGGTACAGGTTAATTTTGATATTCCCATATTTGAAGGTCAGATAAATGCAGATGCCCTAGACAAATGGTTAAATCTGTCAGAAGGTTATTTCTTTGTTCATAATTTTTTCGATAGGGAAAAGATCACCTCCACACTCCTGAAATATCTCCCCTATGTCAAACATTGGTGGGAAACTTACTGGGAGAAAAGTTCCACAGAGGAGTCTGGAATATATGGGGCCGAGCCCACTTGGGATTTTTTTGTGGATGCGGTAAAGGACCAATATTACCATGTTGGAAACTATGAGGACCAGTACATGAGATGGACCACACTATGGCAAGAGAGGGGCCAAGCAGTTCTAGAGTTCAAAAATACCTTCCATACCTTGCGCACCAAGATGGGTATCAAAGAATCCGAATGAAATTTGGTTCTGAAATATTGTGGGGCTCTACATACATACATCCAAACTAAAATGGATTTTATGTACATCTCATCACTCGATGTTCCTTATCGATACACTGTTAAAATCGAGCAGAAATTTAAGCACCAGAATAAACGGGAGTTTGGGTCTGCAAATCTAAAAAAAAAAAAGTATGATAAAGACGACCCTAACAAACAGTCTCCTGAAAACTAGTCCAAGCCACAGGAAAAGAAGGGTCACGAGAAGACAAAGAAGGACACCGGAAAATAGTGCAATTTCCACAAAATCCCCTGGCACAACACCGATGAATGTCACTCAAAATATTCATTGGTGGCCGAGATCAAAGACAAGGAACCGAACCCTGATTCATAATCTGATTCTGAAAATAATGGTAAAAGACAGGTCCTCGATGTAGGCCCCACTTCTATTGTCACGACCACAATAATTCAACTAGAAGAACCAACATATCCTGAAGAGGGGGAGCACCTTTTTCATTCACATATGTGGGTGAAGGGGACCCCACTACATTTTATTGTTGATAGAAAACACCAGAAGAACCTCATCTAAGTAGAGGTCGTCAAATAGTTGGGATTGTCGACAACACCACACCTGCAACCATACAACATCAGGTGGCTTCACCAAGGACGAGATATTTGTGTTAGCCAGCAGTGTTTACTTTCATACGGCATCCATCCCTTCAAGGATGAGGTATTATGTGATGTTTCCCCACTGTATGTATGTGATGTTCTCTTGGGCCAACCATATATGTGGAAGTGCCATGTTGTTTATGAGTTTTGACCCCGCAGTGTCATTGTTTCTCTGGGGGGTCATCTCTATAGAATACCAGAGGTCGTTCCAACTATTGTTCCACCTAAAAATTTCCTCTAGGTAGTATATCATACTACAAAATTTAGCTTCTTCACAATCGATTCAAAAGGTGAACACAAGGATACTGCATCCACTACAACCTTGACCCAAGCACCTTCTATCCAATAGAAGTAGGTCGAAAAGATTACAACAAAGTGTAAAGATTCCTTCTTCACACAGGCATATCATGTATCCAGACTAGTTAAAAAGTTCCAACCCTTGCAGCCACATGTTCGTGACAACCTTCAACAATCTAAGCACCGAAACTTCTCCAACAAGGAAAACAACTCATCAAGATGCAGATTCAACACATGATTTTCCCTCTCCCCGAAGCACTCAATGCAATGGAGAACATTACTTCCTAAGGAAGGAGGATTGATCCAAGTGGATATCGATGGTCACCCACCTTTTCTAGCTGGCTCAAAACAATTTTCTGGCAATTTTGGTAATTTACTATTTTTAGCAGTTTTTAATTTCCATGGCCATTTTGAGGGCCTAAATGAAGGTTTTTTGGGATTGAGATTCCCAATGATAATTGAAGGCTCTAATTTACCCCCCTAAATGAATCTCCTCAATGATACCTTTCCAACAAGATATCATGCACCCCAAACGAAGATCGTATGCCAAAGTTACTCCCTCGGGAAGTTGATACACCAAACTACCCAAAACGAGGTCCACGAAACTATTGGTTTTTCATCTTCTGGGGTTAGGGTTTTGGATTTTATTTATGATAAAAAGGCCTTTGGAGCCTCATTGTAAAATCATCTTCTTGAGAATGTGATTAGCAGACACATCTCTTCTCAAAGATAAGTTGCCACTATTCTAACGAGTCTTTCACTTTGTGTTTTTACAGTCTTGGTACATTTTCGCTCATTAATAGAAAATTGTGTATTATTGTATCTATGTGTTTATGGTTGCATCTCTGATACATTTCTATTATATTATTGGATATCTGAGATATCTCTTTACATTTCTTTATTATATATCCGCTCTCATTTCGTGCTAAAAATAATCCGGATTAGATACTCTTGGTGAAACCCTAAGGGGAATTACCATCCATGCTTACAAGTTTATGAAAATTTCATGATTACAAATTGATTAAGATTTTAATTTTTTAGTGCTAGTTTGCAGTTAATGCAAAAGATATCTCTTATTTCATATTAATAACATAATTATTATCTCCTAGCCCTCACTATATCAGTGTGGTTTATTCTCTTGTTTTGTATTGAAATTTGTTTAAGACAAATCGTCATTTGTTAGGAACTAGTCTATCTAATTTGTATATTGAAGTGTTGTTTGTTGAAATGGATATTTCATAGGACAATGATATATTTGACATGTTTAATTCACTTAGATTGGGATACCCCCTATGGCTTCTAGGATCTAGCCTGACATGAATGGGAAAGGTACTAAGGTGACAATGGTGCATTTCCCAACTATGATTACCTCCTTAGCACCACAAGTGGAGCCTTTACAAGGGTGCTAATTTGGGCGGTTATATTTTCTGGCACTGTTTCAGAGGACATATTTTTTTTCTTGTTTCCAGATATGAAATTATTCATGATGGGACTGAAACATTTTATGTCATCCCTTGGGTTCTGGGTAAGTTGTCTTATATTTGTATCTTGATGAGATTATTTTTATTTCTAACTTGATTCATCTCATCTAGCTATTCCACTGAAAGAAAATATAAAGATGTACATTGCAATAAACAATTCCCTTAAATATAGATTGAAAGGTAACTTGGGATTGATTCAAATCATAGGTAAGTTATCTATGAACTCCAATTATCATAATTCTCAAGTTATATTGGTGACTCCACATATTTTGTATTTATATGATTGGTATGTGATTCTCTAATATTAATAAATCATCACCTTGTATGTTTCAAATATGGCTTTTGAAAAAGGAAGTTTTTGGGAAGTTTTATTTTCTCCTTTGTATTTTACAAGTTCTCCATTACATCCATATGAGCTTCATTTTGATGCATGGACTACTCAAGTTAAACTATTTAATGGAAATACATGGTTAGCTTTAAGACATCTTGCATCTTTCATGGATTATGTGGTAGAGAATAATTTTTTTTATGAATGAACCTTAATGAAATAATTTTCACTTTCAATGCAAGGGAAATATGCATGGGATTGGTATTGCAGATTGAATCCTAAAGAGATAAAATCATTTCCACAATTAATGGAAAGGTTTCAAAATAATTGGATCTATGGTTATGAAGAAGTTGAATATTATTATGTATTTATTGAGTTTCTAATAAGAATAATGGATAATATAAATAAAATAATGATGGAATTTGATGATAACCCCTCAAGTGATCTTCTTGTGAAAATAGAGGAAACAAGGGATGTGTACCTTTTCTGGTATGATTATGTTGAAAATAATATGGTGATCCTTCTCTACTAAAGCTTGACAATGATTGGATGAAGGGGATTATCCCTCTACTCCCTCCAATGAGCCTTTATTGCACAACATTGTAGAATTGGAAAAGGATGAGGAACATGTACCTCATGTTGAATATGTCAAGGAAATTTATGATGGATATCTAGTTGAAGAAAAGACTAAAAAAGAACCTTGTTGTTGTCTTGAAGATGATGAGTTAATTGAATATTTTGTTGCAACTCCTCAAGAAGAAAATGATGTTGAATATTTTTCTCTTACTTCCATTGGAAATCAAGAGACATTTGAAAAAAAATCATATGAAGAAAACTTTGATGACACAAACATCCAATCATCCATTAGTTCTTCACTGCATGAAAACTAGGGTTTGACATGCTATACTCCTTTCCAAGATTTTGATTTTTATGATACATATTTTAGAAACTTGGAAGAGGAAAATCTAATGGAGAAACCCTTATTTTATGAATATGATGACAATATAGAGATTTATAATATTGATTTTCTTATCCATAT
>JZKD02S0383884.1:0-18445 GCA_000966675.3 Picea glauca
AAGTAATGACTTCCAAAGGTAGCTACAACTTCCAAATGTAGAGGGAGGGATAAACCTCCAAGAGGAAGATACAATCCTCCAATATCAAGAGAGAGTTGAACTCTCCATCCTTGCCGCTTCATTCCACCCAAGAATATATGAGAGATAATAAAACTTTACATTAAATTATCACCATCAACCAATCATCACATAGAACCTGATAATGTTTCCCGAGACTTCTTCAATTTCTGCAATTATTCAATTCTTGGAGTACTCTGATCCTGTAGATAATATTACTCAATGTATTCTCTAAAAATCCTCCAATTTTCACTCCTTGAATCCTCCCCAAAAAGGGGTTATAGAAAGAATGGTAAACTTTATTCAATTCTAGTCTATTTAGAAGACCCAACTTGTACAACATGCCCCACACTCAATATTTAACATCTGATTCTGAAAATTGTACACAAGAAACTATAGTCTATTCTCTTTCCAATGGAATTGGTCCCACTTCATTTGGATTCTGTATGAAAAATTTATGACTGTTTTACCCGGAACACCTATTTATTGACTAGCTTCAGGACTACTCACACACCCTGTGTTACATAGAGTGTATCTCCATAATTATAGCGAATAAAGAGATGAACCTTTTGCTATAGGTACCTTGATATGTATTCTCAATACCATAGAGATTTCACCATCTGAATCGTTCTAGAAAAAAAGTTATAGAAAAAATGGTAAGATGACCTGAAAATAACATACCTTAGAACACATCACCAAAAGATTTCATCCTCCCCTGAAATCTGGCCTTCTTATCTTCTTATTACCTCTGAAATTTGACTTGTATCAAATGAATGTATAATGATGTTTATTTATACCATTTTTTTCACTTCCTTTTAACATTAGGGCCGACCTAACACTTTCTTATTTTGTAATTCTTTTCTTTAATTATATTCAGGGCCTACATGTACTTCCTTCTTCATTTCACTTTGTCATCTTCAAAAATTCATTTCTCCTCAACCATGAGGATCCACGTGACGTGCCACATACCATCAAAAATAGGATGATGTATACTATCCATTCATGGGTGTTTTATATGCATGTGCATTGTCCTTCATGTCCAAATACCTTTATCAATCTTGCGGTCCAAAACCCATGACTAGGGTTGACATCAATGANTCACCATCAACCAATCATCACATAGAACCTGATAATGTTTCCTGAGACTTCTTCAATTTCTGCAATTCTTCAATTCTTGGAGTACTTTGATCCTGTAGATAATATTACTCAATGTTTTCTCTGAAACTCCTCCAATTTTCACTCCTTGAATACTCCCCCAAAAGAGGTTATATAAAGAATGGTAAACTTTATTCAATTCTGGTCTGTTTAGAAGACCCAACTTGTAAAGCATGCCCCTCACTCAATATTTAAGATCCGACTCTAAAAATTGTACATAAGAAACTACATTCTGTACTCTTTCCAATGGAATTGGTCCCACTTCATTTGGATTCTGTATGAAAAATTTATGACTGTTTTACCCGGAACACTTGTTTATTGACTAGCTTCAGGATTGGTCACAAACCCTATATTCCATAGAGTGTATCTCCATAATTATAGTGAATAAAGAGTTGAAAATTTTACCAAAGTTACCTTGATATGTCTTCTCAATACCATAGCAATTTCACCATCTGAATTGTTCTATAAATTTTTTTATAGAAAAAATGGTAAGATGACCTGAAAATAACATACCTTAGAACACATTACCAAAAGACTTCATCCTCCCTTGAAATCCAACCTTCTTATCTTCTTATTACCTCTGAAATTTGACTTGTATCAAACGAATGTATAATGATGTTTATTTATACCATTTTTGTCACTTCCTTTTAACATTAGGGTCGACCTGGCACTTTCTTATTTTGTAATTCTTTTCTTTAATTATTTTCAAGGCCTACATGTACTTCCTTCTTCAATTCACTTTGTCATCTTCAAAAATTCATTTCTCCTCAACCATAAGGATCCATGTGACATGCCACATACCACCGGAAACAACATGATGTATACTATCCATTCATGGGTGTTATATATGCATGTGCATTTTCCTTCATGTCCAAATACCTTTATCAATCTTGTGGTCCAAAACCCATGACTAGGGTTGACATCAATGACAACAACCAATATTCCAACAAGAGTTTGGACGTCAATTTGTATATCACAAAAGTCAGGGGGATGTTTACAGGTCAAGGAACACTGGAAGTGCACTCCACCTGTCTGGGAATGCACAAGCAAAAAAGTCACGTAAGTATGGAATTGGAGGTGCGAAAGAGATTCCAAGAAATGGAAAAATATGGAAAGCGGACGTAAGGGCTTCAAAACAGGGTGACAATAGTTCCCCAGGATATGTGAGGATCCGAAGGTCAAATTGCAGGTCTCAGAACTTTTGTGAAAACTATGTATCACAGAAGAGGGTATGATGTGGAGTGCGACAATAAATGTGTATATTATGGAGGTCCGGGTGCTGTTTGCAGGTCACAGAAAAATGGAAGTGCAATATAGAGCCCGCTTTCCTAGGGATCCGTGATATGAAAAGTGGTTAGGCATCGAATGGCTAGCGGTCGGTTAGAGTCATGATATAAAAGAACGAGCGCAAATGTGAAGCCGTGAATCGAACAATGCACACATTGAGACATTTTTGGAAAAAATGACTAAGTAACGAAAAAGAGAGTAGAGGGGAAAAAGAAACAAGAATTTGGTTAAGTATAGAAGAGGGAAAAGAAGGTCCAATATATTCAAATATGAAATAGATATTCCATTTCCTACCAATATCGTTTATATATGTTTATGGAATTTTTTTATATATATTTCATATACTTGGAAAGAAACCTGAAGGTAGCGGGCATAGGAAATAACAACTAGAAATTGGAAATTTCTTGAACCCACGAACTCGACGATCCACGAAATAGATGTCAAGAAATCGTCAAGTGTGGAAAGTAATCATATGGTCTTAAAAATAGGGTGACAAGGGTTCCCGAGGAGACGTAAGGCCTCGACTGTCAAATTGTAAATATCATAACATTTCATTGCAAAATGTGTAACACAGAAGAGGGCATGATGTGGGAATCCATAAGTAAATGTGCATATCACAGAAGCCGGAGTGTTGTTTGTAGGTCATAGAACAATGGAAAGTGAAATTTAGACAAGGGGAAGCACTCGGTCGAAACACGTGAATCCGCCAACCCGCGCAGTAAGACATTTTCAGAAAAAAACAACTAAGTAACCAGAAAGAGAAACTACAGGGAATAAAAGAGTGGGAAAATAGAAAGGAGGTGGGCAATTTTTATAAGTGGGAATCTGTTTCAAAAAAGCCCCATTGTTGCAAAACCATCATTTTCTAGTGATTTTTAGCAAATTCTTTGTTGAATATTAGATTTTATTGCAACTTGTGGGAGTAATTGTGTTCTTGATACATTCTTCCATGAATTTAACATATTAAATTAAGTATTAAAATTCTTGCATGATGGGTTGTTAGCATTAAAGATTAATAATTGCATGTCTAGAAACAAGAATGACAATCTTGTTGCAACATTATAATTTGGTCTTTCTATGTTCTATCTGCATTACGAATACAATTGAATGCCGGTTTGAAATTGTTTGAAATTCATTTTTGTTTCCATAAAAGCCTGATGGATTGACATAGTGCATTATCATATAATTGTTAAATGCTCCATTTTAGAACAAATTAGTTAAGAAAATACAATATTGAAGAACTATGAGACTATCAAACCATGCCAATGAGAAGAGGTGTTAAATCCATAAAAGAAGCAACAACCAAGACTCCAAGGCAATTTTTTTAATAGTAAATCCATTTAAAAAAAATAATAGTGAGCATTGTATATCTATCCTTAGAAATTGGAACGAGTTCTTTGGGCCAAAATATTGAACATATTTTCCATACACATGCATAGGATTTACAACATGCAAGAACCATCAAGATGCTCTTCAACATGCATACAAAACTAATTACCATGCTTTTTTTTAGGAAATCCTTGCAGTCTTATCCTCAATGGATAAATGTTTAGTGTCACGATATCAATATTTTGCAGAAGACCTGAGCTAACAAAGAAATAGGAGAGTGGGTCCACAATGTAATAAATCCTTGGGTTTGATGCATATGAAAAACACTCCTGCGGTAAAATTGATAGTTATCAAAAGCTTCCCGTCAGGAAGAAGACAAAAAACGTTGCAAGGAAAACATAATAGCCTGAAACTAGAAATTAGGACACACCAAGAAACCACCTCCTCACATTTGAAAACTTCAAGGACATAGGTTGCACGAGCAATTCCAGAGGCCCAAATTATTCCATTATGGGTGGAAGGAGATGACTAGTAGGAATATGCCTTGCACCAATGGGAGTTCTAGTCCTCATTCCCGAATATGTTAATTTTATATCTAGAGAACATGATAGTGGTCCCGCAATTGAATACTGTTTTGGCTTAAAATATATCTCTAGGAGGATCAATAGATCATTTCCTTATAGTGAAATACTTCTGCCCAGAACAAAGTAATTTGGACCTCTGGAATTCCTAATTTCGAGCTGCAAATTGACTATTGTGTTCAACGTCGGTTTCTTTTATGAAACCCCTTCTTTTGGTGTTGTCAAGATTACCATCTTCGATCTAGGAAGTTTTGCTCATTCTGGTTGATTTCAATTTGGGCACAATATTAGGAACAATCTCTGCATTGCCATCATTCATTGTCGTATGATCATCCATCAGATCATATTCTTCTTTCTCAAAATCCATCGCATCAACCTCTATTCCAACCATCAATGCAAGAGGGTAGGTTGTATGAGTAGGCAGGGTTGCCTTGGAATTCTTTGGCTTGAAATATATCTCTCGGTGCACCAAGGGACCATCTCCTTTTTTTCTCCTAGGCGGAGGGAGATGAGTAGTAAGAATATTCCCTGGAATACTGGAACCTCTAGCCATCATGCACGAAGGTGTTTACTGTATCTAGACAGAACTGCTATGGAGTTGTTGCCATAAGTTAATGAGAATTTCCGTTTGCTCCATATGATGTTTGAAATGAAAATTGGGGAGGGATAATATAACCCTCTGCAAATGTTGGTTTAATGTGTATCAATGGAAGATATCCTCAAGCCTTTCGCTGATCAATGATAATCTCCAGGGTTTGTGTGCAATGAGTTGTTACCATTAAATCTTACTAATTGCATATTTAGAAAAATGTGCGAAGGTGGTGGTGACGACGAAGAGTGATTAAGAATTAGAGATTCCATAGAGCCATCAACCAGTTGGTGCATGAAAGATATTGCATCATATATGAAATGAATACTTGGAAAGGATAACACTCTTCTTCGCAGATCTTGGTTTAATTCATATTAATGACAAATCTTCTCCAGCATTCCAGACATTAATGACAATTTTAACAGTTTTTGCACGATGAACTACTAGCATTACTACTTCATAATTTCATATCTAGAAAGAAGTAAGAAGGTGGTGGGGATGGCGAAGAGCGACTAAGCATTGTACATTTCGTCCACCCACCAACCCACGAAACAGAATCCAAGAAATGGCCAAGTATGGAAAGCGGTCAGGCGGGTTTCAAAAATAAGGTCACAAGATATACCCAGGAGACGTGAGGGGACGATGGTCAAATTGTATTTCACAATGACAGATTTCGGCCATCAATTTGTATATCGCGGAATTTCGGGTGTTGTTTGTACGTAGCAGAACAGTGGAAGTGCAATTTTGAGCAAGTTTGGCCAGGAATCGATGAAGGTAATAGTGTCCAAGTATGCAATGGACAATTGGTTGGTCAGACTCGTGATATAAAAGCATTGGAAATACACTGAAGAAGAAAAAAGGACACATCCAGAAAAAGGACCAAGTAAATAGAAAGAAAAAAAATAAGATAAAGGGGAATTTGTTTTCTAATTTGTAGATCCGAGAATTGCGGGTGTTGTTTGCAGGCAGCGAAACAATGGAAAAACAATATCGAACCCGCCTATCTGGGAACCTGCGATTGGACAAGAAGTTGGTCATACTCATAATATAAAAGCATTAGACATACGTGGAATAGGAAAAAAGGACACATTCGAAAAAGTAAACAGAAAGAGAAAACAAATGAGATAAAGGGGAATTTGTTTGCTAATATGTAGATCGCGGAAGTCCGGTTGTTGTTTGCAGGAAGTAGAACAATGGAAACACAATGTTGAACTCGCCTATAAGGGAAACCGCAATCCAAAAAGTTTGTTCAATATGAAATGGGGAAGCGATCAGTCAGGATGATGACATTAAAGTAACAGTGGAAATCAGAAGACACAAATCCAACAATTCCCGCACCTAGACATTTTTCGAAAAACTAGTAAGTAACCAGAAAGGGAAAGCAAAGGGAAAAAAGAAAGGGGATGGAAATTTTTGGAAGTGAGAATTGGTATACGAAATCCGCATTGATGGTCTTAATAGTAACTATGAAGTGCATTAAACATGTGAACAGGTTCTTTAGACAAGGAATATATACAACGATCCATGCTTATAGTTTCCAGGATCTGTTTGTATAAGAGAAGCGTCGAAAAGCTACAAGAAAATCAATTTTGGGATGTTTAAGTAAAGCTATTTTATTGTCATCTTCACCGCAAGTATAACAATGATGGATTTTAATTTTAATGTCCTCTCGTTGATATGATAGTTCCATTGGACTTTGCATAGTATATATTCTTTTATCTCAAATTATTTCAGGAGATTAATTTTGCTAAGTTCATCGATCAAGGAAAAGTTCTCAAAAAAGAGAAAAAGGGGAATGTGTTTGCTAATTTGTAGATCGCGGAAGTATGGGTGTTGTTTGCAGGTGACAAAACAACGAAAAAACAATGTTGAACCCCCCTATCAGGGAACCTATGATCCAAAATGTTTGTTCAATATGAAATGAGGAAGCAGTTGGTCGAGTTGTTGATATAAAAGTAAGTGGAAATCTAAATACGTGAATCCATCAAATCCCGCACCTAGACATTTTCTGAAAAATGAGTAAGTAACCAGAAAGGGAAAGAAGAGGGAAAAATGAAAGGGGATGGAAATTTTTAGAAGTGAGAATTAGTGTAAGAAAGCCCCATTGATGGTCTTAACAGTAACTATGAAGTGCATTAAACATGTGATCAGTTTCTTCAATCAAGGAATAGATACAACGACCCATGCTTAGTTTCTAGGATCTGTTTGTATAAGAGAAGCATAAAAAAGATACAAGAAAATCAATTTTGGGATGTTTAATTAAAGTTATTGTATTGTCAACTTCACCACAAGTATAACAATGATGAACTTGAATTTTAATGTCCTCTCATTGATATGATAGTTCCATTGGACTTCGCACAGTATATATTATTTTATTTCGAATTATTCTAGGAGGTTAATTTTGCTAAGTTCATCGATTAAGGAAAAGTGCTAAAAACAAGATAAAGGTGAATGTTTTTTCTAATTTGTATATCGTGGAATTCAGGATGTTGTTTGCAGGTAGCAGAACAATGGAAACACAATGTTGAAGTCGCTTATTCGGTAACTCGCCTATCCGGGAACCCACAATCCAAGAAGTTTGTTCAATATGAAATGGGGAAGCGGTTGATAGGGCTGGTGATATAAAAGTAAGTGGAAATCTGAAGACGTGAATCTGCCAACTCTCGCACCTAGGCATTTTCTGAAAAACGATTAAGTAACCAGAAAGGGAAATTAGAGGGAAAAAAGAAAGGGGATGGCAATTTCTGGAAGCGGTAATTGGTGTAAGAAATCCCCATTGATGGTCTTAACAGTAACTATGAAGTGAATTAAACATGTGAACAAGTTCTTCAATCAAGGAATAGATACAGTGACCCATGCTTATAGTTTCCAACACCTGCTTGTATAAGATACTCATCGAAAAGTACAAGAAAATCAATTTTGAGATGTCTAAGTAAATTTATTGCACTGTCAGCTTCACCGCAAGTATAACAATGTCGAATTCCAATTTTAATGTCCTCTCGTTGATATGATAGTTCTGTTGATTAACGTTGGTTTTCATTGATGTCAACCCTTGAAGAAAGCCCCGCGGCACAAGGTTTGGGTAATGGACCCAAGATTGTTCGATGTAAAGATGACTCATTATTGTCTTGTCATGGTTGATAAGAAGTAAAAATGGATGAATTCCAAAGTGGCCCCCTTATGGTGAAATCCCTCAAGGGAAGACGCTTTGCGGAGTAAGAGAAACTATGCTTATTTGAAGAATAATGAGATGAAGGACAATGAATTTGTGAGTTAAAATATCCTAGATGGATAGTGCTTGTCATGTCATTTCTGGTGGTATGTGGAACGTCACATGAGTCCTCATGGTTAGAGAGTTATGACCATATGAAGTTGGAGAAGCCTCATGAGTCTTATAGAATCCGCCAAGAGTCAAAGTGCTTTGCAAAAATAAATTGTTTTAAAAGAAGAAGCCCTAAAATAAGGAAAGTGTAAGGCTACATGAAGATATAAATAAGAGACAAAGCTCACTCATAAAAAAACATTTGTACATATTGTATATCTATTTTCTTGTGTAAATCTTCTTGTAAATACTTGTGGATACATTTGAAGTGGCGAATGTCTGAGGTAGCATGAAGAGTTGACGAATTTTATTTTGGATTCATAGAAAACCCTCTTTTTTGAGGTGTACTTGAGTTGTTTGTGTATAGGGTGCATACGTAGACGGGTTGGATGTGTATAGGGTGAGTACTTACACATGATGACTGTGTATAGGGTGTGTACATGTTGATAAAGACATGAAACTTGAGAATAAGAAGATACAGAGGTTCTAGATTATGAGATCAAGCTCCCAAGAAGGTCTAGAGTGCTCAGATACATAAGATCCATCCATTGGTTCAAAAGTTATGTCTTATTTCTATGATTAGTGTGATTTTGATGTATGCATGAGGAATGGCAATGGAGATTTGAGGATTCTCCCTAGAGAGACTAGTGGCTACATGGGATCTTCTGTATAAGTCAGATCTACAGAAATAAAATTATGGTATATTTATCATTGATACTTCTGGTTGAGGCACATCTTGTATTTCTTGGCATATGGCTAAGAGCTTTTATGGTACATGGTTGAGATCTTGTTTTTATTGATGTATTGAAAAGTTGAATATCAGAAAGGGGTTGATGACTAAGATCATGTGAGAGATATTATACTTTTTCATGATTACACATACCTATATGCCACATGACTAGAGAGAGACATACTTGCCTTGAATAGAGGTTATGTATGAGGATGCATGAATAGGGTACAATTACAGTCTGGATACAGTGACAAGTTACATATCTATGTGAAAGAAGTTACAGAGGGTAAGAAGTTTTCAAGTGAAAGGAAACCCTAGTTTCAGAAGGCATACATAAGATGCATAACAGATAGGGCATGCACATATGCGGGCTACATAACCGATAGGGCATGTACATATGTGGGTTGCATCACTACAGGTCATGTATCTGTTGTATTTTTGTGGATACATGCTTAGTTCAGGTACAGATTGATTACATGGATACAAGTTGATACAGTTGTACAACAGTAGATCTCACAGTGATAGGTTGACAGTGGCTCCATCATTCTCCTTCTACTTCAGGGTGGCAGGACGGGGCAAGGACATGTGGTTGTAGCCACCTTTCAGTTCTGGCCAGAGAACATATGGGGTTGTAGCCTCCTTCTGGTTGTAGCCAGAGAATTGGGGAGTTGGAGCTTCCCTCAAGTTGTAGCCTCAGAAACCAGGGGGTTGGAGCCTCCTTCTAGTTGCAGCTGGAAAACAAAGGAAGTTGGTGCGTCCAATGAATGTAATTCTTCAAGACATATAAGAAAAATCATTCCGTGGTTTTCTCCTGATTTGGGTTTCCATGTAAAACACCAGTGTACTGTGTATGTGTTTGATTGTTTATTTATTATTTCTCATTATTGGATAATAATTATACATTGATATAACATTTGAAGAAAATGGATTATAATTACATTATTACTGATTCACCCCCCCTCTCAGTAATCCACCAATTGGTATCAGAGAAGTTCCTTCAGAAATCATTTTAACCATTGAAAGGTAGATCATGGAGAGTACCAACTCATATAAAAATGGAATACCATAGTTTGATGGACATAAGTATGCTTTTTGGAGCATAAGGATGAAGACATATATACAGGAACAAGGATTTCAAGTTTGGAAATCAATTGTAGATGGATACACAACACCATCAGTTCCACCAACAAATAACAATGCAGTGAAACTTGGTGAGAATAATTCCAAACCCAAAAATGCACTTTTGAATGGTCTTATTGATACGGTATTCACCAAAGTTTCAGATTGGAAGTCTGCTAAAGAGATTTGGGACAAGCTTTGAAATATTTATGAAGGAGATTCAAAAGTCAAAGAAACAAAGATTCAAACTTACAGAGGTTAGTTCAAACAACTAAAAATGAAGGAAGATGAATATAGTGTAGCCTACTTCTTACGAGTCGATGAAACAGTGAATGCAATCATAGAATTGGGAGAAGAAATTGAAGAATCTGTAATTGTTCAAAAGGTATTAATATCTCTTCCTATGAGATTCAACCCTAAGATATCAACACTAGAAGAAAGATCATATCTAAACTCAATAAGAATGGATGAAATGCATGGAATGTTCACAACATATGAGATGAGAACTGAACAGGAGAATCTAGATGTAAAAGAAGAAGCCTTCAAAGAATCCAAAAGATCAAAGAAAAAGAAAAAGGAACAAGAAGAATATAGCAGCAACAACGACGTCTAGAAGATGATGAAGAAGTGGCCAACTTCATCAAAAGATTGAACAAGGGAACCAACTGTAGGTATAGAGGTAAGCTTCATTTAATTTGTTTTAATTATGATGGTATTGGTCATTTTGCTAACAAATTTCCTCATAAGAAAAAGAGAAATGATGAAGGTTACTCAAAAGGCAAACATATATATAAAGGAAAAATAAATACAAAGAAATATTTCAAGAAAATATTATGCATCAAAGAAGACATCTCATCATCAGATGAAGACGAAGTTAGTGACAGTGAGATAGGAAGAGTTCTATTCATGGCAATAAAAGATTATGACAAAGAAGACTCTAAAGAAGAATATGAAGAAGCCGAAGAATAAGTCAAAGAAGAAATTGAAGAGGCAGAAGTTGACTTTCAAGAAGAATTAATGTTTTCCATAGAAGTTATTAGAAGAAAAAAGAAGAAGAACAAGAAACTACAATAAGAACTAGAAAAAAAGGAAGACACTCAAGAACTAGAAAAAATGATCACAAAATTGAAAGTTCAAATAGAATAAGATAAAAGAATTGAAGAAGCACTCAAAGAACAACTAGAAGAAAATGACAGGATCATCAGAAACTTGGAAGCATAGATTGTCACATTAAGAAAGGATATTCAAAAGAAAAATATGCAGAATAGCTCAAAAGTTTTGGATGACATTATCAGTAGTCAAAAATATCATCTTGACAAGTCTGGACTTGGATACAATCAGACAGAAAAGGGATCAATCTCCAAAACAGCAGAGCAAGAAACAAATCCAAAAATCTATGCAAAACAAATCAAAGGGGACAGGAAGATATACAAGGAAGATTATAGAGACACTCCTCCACTGAGAATATTCAGATTTCAGAATCAACAATAGACAGATAGGCTTCAAGAATAAGAAGGATTCATAAGAGCACCTCTTTTCAGACTATCTTCAATTACTGGGTATCAAACTATATTTTTTGGTTTATGTTATGCATGTAATATTTCAGACATAAAGCTATGAATTGCAGAGCTAACAATAGGAACAATAACAACTTTGAGAGTCATACACAAAGGGATTATTCAATAATACCTACTGAAACAAAAATAAGAAGTTACAACAGGTTTCAATCTTTGAGCACTGAAGTGGAATGTTACAAATGTAACAATTTTGGACACATGGTCAAAGATTGTAGAATGACAGTCCCTCCTAAAGAACCTCAAAATAATAACAACAGTCACAGACAAGAACCTCAGAAAATGACATGGATAAGAAAGCAAGATCAATATAGCAATAAAGAATGCATAGTCGCTCTACAAGATAAGTAGAAGAAACACTGTTGGTATGTTGACAGTGGGTGTTCAAAACACTTGACATGTGATAAAGATAAATTTCTTACATTACGAAAGGAAAGAAATGGATTAGTCTCCTTCGGAAATGATAATTCATCCAAAATCATTGGATAGGGCACAATCTGAATTGGGAAAAAGAATGAAAAGGCACAAAATTTTCTACTGGTAGAAGATACGAAACATAATGTTCTAAGTGTGAGTCAAATGTGTGACCAAGGTCATAAAGTTACTTTCTATTCACAAAAGTGTGAGATAAGAAAAGAATGTTCTTGGAAATTGGTTGGTACAACTGCAAGAACTTCAAACAACATATATGTGTTAAGCATAATTGGAAATGAAAAGTGTTGTCTAGGAAAGGAAGATGAAATTTGTCTATGGCACAAAAGAATGGGTCACATGCATTTTGATAACCTTGTCAAAGTTAACAAAAGATAAGCAGTTAGAGAAATGACCCAGATCACGAAACCAACCAACACTTTATGCAAGCATTATCAACCAGGAAAGCAAACAAAGACCAGGTTCAAATCAAAGGAATATTAAACAACAAGACCACTGAAAATTGTGCACACTGATCTAGTTGGACCAACTACAACAAAGGGATTAAAAGGTGAGAGATATTTTATGTTATTATTTGATGATTATACAAGAATGACTGCAGTTTTCTTTCTCAAGAACAAGTCAAAATCTTTTGAAAACTTCAAGATCTACAAGGAAATGGTTGAAAATGAGATGGATTCAAGAATCAAATGCTTGAGATCTGATAATGGAGGATAATTCACTTCAAAGAAATTTATGGACTACTACAAAAGTCATGGAATAAAAAGGTAATTCTTCGTTGCTAGGACACCTCAACAGAATGGAGTTGTTGAAAGAAAGAAAAAGACAATACAAGAAATGGCTTGAACAATGATAATGGATTCCAAATTGACAGATATATTTTGGACTCAGGCAATGCATAAAGTAGTTCAAATTAAAAATAGAGTAATGCTCAGAAACAACACTAATAAAAGTCCCTACGAGCTATGGAAAGGAATACCATCAAGTGTGAAGTGCTTCAGAGTTTTTGGAAGAAAATGCTACATCAAAAGAGAAGATGGAAGAATGGGAAAGTTTGACTCTTGTGTGGACTAAGGATTACTTGTTGGTTACTCAAGTACAAGGAAAGAATACAAGTGTTACAATCTAATATTGAAAAAATTTGTGGAAAGCATCAACGTAACAATTGATAAAACAGGCAGACCAGAATCAATGAAAGAAGAAAACAAATCAATGGAACAAATTTTCGAAGAAGAAGAAGAAGATGAAGTAGAAAAGGAAGATGAAGAGAATCCAATAGAAATAGAAGAGCAATTTCAACAAGTATCTCCAAATACACCTAGAAAATGAGTACAGAAGAATCATCCTTCAGATCAGATTATTGGAAACAAAGATGCAGGAGTTGAGACTAGAAGAAAAATCTGTTCACCAGAACAAACACACCTAGTAGTATTATATACAATTGAACCAAACTGTTTTGAAGAAGCCATCAAGGATGAATTTTGGAATAAGGCCATGGATGAAGAATTGGATCAAATAGATAAAAATGACACTTGGGAATTGGTTCTAAGACCAAAGAATAAGAATGTGATCGATATAAAATGGGTTTTCAAGAATAAATTGAGTGAAGAGGGATAGGTTACAAGGAACAAAGCTAGATTGGTATGTAAAGGATATGCACAGATTGAAGGAGTCAACTTTGAAGAGACATTTTCCCCAGTTGCTAGAATAGAAGAAATCCATTTTCTTTTATCTTATGCATGCTCCAAAAATGTTAAAGTATATCAGATGGACGTAAAATCAACTTTTCTGAATGGGGAACTTGAAGAAGAAGTCTAGATTGAACAAACAGAAGGATTTCAGTTGTCAGAGAACACAAAATATGTGTGTAAATTAAAGAAGGTCTTGTATGGTCTAAAGAAAGCTCCTAGAGCATGGTACTCCAGCCTGGATAAGTATCTGCAACAGGAAGGGTTCAGAAAAGGAAGTGCAGACAACAACCTCTACATCAAGGTAAGTCAAGGTAATATTTTATTAATTGAAGTTTATGCTGATGATATTATTTTTGGTAGTAATGATGACAGGTTAAGCCAGAAATTTGCAAAAGATATGCAGAATGAATTTGAAATGTAGCTAGTTGGAGAACTATGCTTCTTTCAGGGACTTCAGATACGTCAAAGCAACCAAGGAATTTTTATTTCTCAAACCAAGTATATCAGAGAAATGTTAAAGAGGTTTAGAATGTAAGATTGCAAACCAGTTATCACTCCCATGAAAACCGATTGTAAGTTGAGAAAAGATGATAATTTGAAGTCTACCGATCAGAGGTAATACATGTCAATGATTGGCAGCCTACTATATGTGACAACATCCAGATCAGATGTAATGCAAGAAGTTGGACAGGTGGCACGATTTCAAACAACACCAAAGGAATCACATGTATTAGTAGTAAAGATGATTTTCAAATATCTCAAAGGAACATAAGAGTTTGGATTATGGTATCCAAAAGGAAAATATCTATCACTTATTGCTTACACAGATGCAAATTGGGCAGGTTGTATTGATGACCGATGAAACACTAGTGGAGAAGCGTTCTACTTAGGTGAGTGTTTGGTATCATGGCTAAGAAAGAAACAATCATCTGTATCTTTATCTAGAGCCAAGGTAGAGTATATTTCATCAACATCATGTTGTACACAGGTTCTTTGGATGAAACAAACTCTGACAGATATACAGGTTGAGTATGATGAGCCCATTTGAATCTATTGTGATAATACAAGAGCCATCAATATCTTGAAGAACCCGGTGATGCACTCCAATATGAAGCACATTCCAATCAAGTATCACTTTCTAAGGGAGAAAGTTGCAAAAAAGAACATTAGAGTTGGGTATGTGGGAACAAAAGAACAAGTGGTAGACATCTTCACAAAATCACTTGCATGAGAATCCTTTGAATATATTCACCAGAGACTTGGAGTTATTTCTACTCCAAATTAAATGCTTTTTAAATTCTTATCTTATATGTCCTAGATTTACACGAGGAAGCACCATAAGAGGAAAACTCAGTCAGGGGGAGAAACCCCAGATGGAAAGATACCTTTGCCATTGATGACAAAGGGGGAGATATTTATCAGATGAAGAGGATAGAGATAGAGGATAGAGGCATGGTTCCAGGGAGAGCACGAGTGATATGATTTTAGTATTGCATCAGAGTGTTGCCATCAATGCCAAAACAAGAGATTGTTGATTAAGGTTGGTTTTCATTGATCTCAACCCTTGACAAAAGCCCCATGGAACAAGGTTTGGGTAATGGACTCAAGATTGTTTGATGTAAAGATGACTCATTATTTTCTTTTCATGGTTGATAAGAATTAAAAATGAATCAACTCTGAAGTGGTCCTCTTATGGTGCAAGCCTTCACGGGAAGATGATTTGCGGCGTAATATAACCCATGCTTATTTGAGGAATAATGAGATGAAGGACAATGAATTTGTGAGTGAAAATGTCCTAGATGGATAGTGGTTTTCATGTCATTTCTGGTGGTATGTGGAACGCCACATAACTCCTCATGGTTAGAGAGTTATGACCATATGAAGTTGGAGAACCCTCATGAGTCTTATAGAAGCCCCCAAGAGTCAAAGTGCTTTGCAAAAGGAAATTTTTAAAAAATAAGAAGCCCTAAAATAAGGAAAGTGCAAGGCTACATGAAGATATAAATAAGAGACAAAGCTCACTCATAAAAAAACACTTGTACATATTGTACATCTGTTTTCCTGTGTAAAGATTCTTGTAAATACTTGTGGATACATCTGAAGTGGCAAACGTCTGAGGTAGCATGAAGGGTTGATGGAGAAATTATCGGATTCACAAAAAACCCTATTTTATGAGGTGTACGCGGGCTGTCGGTGTATATGGTGTGTACGTATGTGGGCTGTATGTGTATAAAGTGAGTACGTATGTGGGATGGATTTTTATAGGGTGAGTACAAGTTGATATAGCCATGCAACTTGAGAAGATGAAGATGCAGAGGTTCTAGATTCTGAGATCAAGCTCCCAGGAAGGTCTAGAGTGTTCAGATACATCAGATCCATCAATTGGTTCAAAAGGTATGTCTTATTTCTATGATTAGTTGGATTTTTATGTATGCATGAGGAATGACAATGGAGATTTGAGGATTCTCCCTAGAGAGACTAGTGGCTACATGGGATCTTTTGTGTAAGTAATATCTACAGAAATACAATGCTGGTATATTTATCATTGATACTTCTTGTTGAGGAACATCTTGTATTTCTTGGCATATGGCTAAGAGTTGTTATTGTACATGGTTGAGATCCTGTATTTATTGATGTATTGAAAAGTTGAATATCAGAAAGGGGTTGATGACTAAGATCACGTGGGGGATATTATACTTGTTCATGATTACACATACCTATCTAGCACATGAATAGAGAGAGACATACTTTCCTTGAGTAGAGGTTATGTATGAGGATGCATGCACAAGGTATAGTTACAGTCTGGATACAATGACAAGTTATAGATCTATGTGAAAGAAGTTACAGAGGGTCAAAAGTTTTCAAGTGAAAGGAAACCCTAGTTTCAGAAGGCATACGTAGGCTGCATAACAGATAGGGCCCGTACATACATGGGCTGCATAACAGATAGGGCGCATACATACGTGGGATGCATAATATATAGAGCGTGTACATACGCAGGCTACATCACCACATGTCCTGTATCTCTTGTATTTTTGTGGATACATGTTCAATTCAAGTACAGATTGATTATAGGGAAATTGTATAGATTGGATATAGGTCAGTGGTATAGGTTGATACAGTTGTACAACAATATATCTCACAGTGATAGGTTGATAGTGGTTCCATCATTATACTTCTACTTTAGGGTGGCAGGATGGGGCAAGGATAGGTGGTTGTAGCCACCTTCCGGTTGTAGCCTCCTTCTGGTTGTAGCCAGAGAATTGGGGAGTTGGAGCTTCCCTCAGGTTGTAGCCTAAGAAACCAGTGGGTTGGAGCCTCCTTCTAGTTGCAGCTGAAAAATAAAGGAAGTTGGTGCCTCTAATGAATCTAATTCTTCAAGACATATAAGAAAAAGAATTATGTGGTTTTCTCCCGATTTGGGTTTCCACATAAAACACTGGTGTACTGTGTATGCGTGTGATTGTTTATTTCCTATTGCTCATTATTGGATAATAATTTTACATTGATATAACATTTGAAGAAAAGGGATTATAATTACGCTATTACTGATTCACCCCCCCTCTCAGTAATGAAACAAGTTCCATTGGATGACACACTTTCATTGGGCTATGATCCTTCCAGACCCACTGCATGAGAAGAGGACCCTGGGAAGGAGGTAGGAGTAGAGGGACAGAGCGCGACAACGAAGCAGCATGACAAAGTTAAGGAAGGTATGCAGGCTGCAATAAGCAAGGATATGGAGGGTGGCATGTCGAAGGAGGATGGCAAGGTCCTTGTGCCACCTCTTATCTCGATTGCACTAGAACAATGGCGTGCCCCCCCGCCTTTCTTCCACCTGGAAGAGTTAGACTTGGTGTTTGAATTGAGAAGCCAAATGACAGACCAGGTCTACTATGGAACACTCATGCACCAACACATAGACATGTTTTACGAGGCTTTCTCCAATGCGTCAACAAGGCAAATATGTCTGACGTGTGCAAGACCATTTTTTTTGCCAACTCAGAATGGAGCACAATGAAGACCCCAACAAGGCCACCTCTAGAACTAGCGGGTAATTGCATAGCTAGGAGTGCTTTATGGTTATGGTTAGATGTTCAGGCTCTAGTTAGGGGTTCAGTCAGCTCAAACTCTTTAATGTTTAGTCTAGTTTCAATTTTAGTTTTCATGGTTAATGCACAGACTATAGGCCACCACCTGTCCTAGTTTCCACCGGGCAAGGCAGATGACGGTCCACCTCTTTTGGACATGGATATCCAAGGCTCCCAATTGTTCCGGTTTCTTCTAATTTGGTAGAACAACTAGAAGCCTAAGAAAACATGTTTCTTTTTGCATGTGATATAATACAATATGATATGCCCTCTTTTTACTTAAAAAAAATAAAATAAAACCTATTAACATAATAATTAGGTATTTTCAATCACTAAGAAATAAACCATAACTATGTTCTAGGTCATAGATAACATCAAACTAAAAATAACACAATCTCATCCACAAGTCCTCAAGGCAATGATAGGGGGATCACTTAAGGGACAATCTACATCAATGAAAATAACATGTCTCCCATCTTTTGTGACCA
>JZKD02S0383906.1:0-10369 GCA_000966675.3 Picea glauca
CTTAAACTAGAAATCTCCATGACTACAACTTCTGGGGACTTATCGTCACCGAATTTCTCCAGAAAATAGGATTCAAAATTCTCCCAAGACACGATGGTATGGGGTTGCTGGGAAAAGTACCAGGTAGAGGTATTGCCCTCGAAAGTATAGGGGAACAACCTACAGACTACGTCTTCATGCTCAACATTACAAAGTCTAATGGCTAACATAAAATTTTTAATGTGGTCTTCAACGATCTTTTTAGATTTAGGATCAAACTTGGGAAGCCACTTCTCCAGATGTTTAGGTAAGGGATGTTGAGGCCCAGGTACGGCTACAACATCCTAGTCGATCCAGGGTCTAGCAGGATTGTTTTGGTTGGCCATTGGTGTAGGCGGTGTGGAAGGCTGAGAAGGGGAACTACCTTCGTCGGAAGAATCTTCTCCAGCAGAAGAAGGAGGTGATGGAGGTGGTGAGGGTGGTATTCCAGATCCCCCTATAGCAGGAGTGAGGATTGGATCTGTAGGGTTTAAAGTGAGGTTAGTGCCTCCAAGTTGTTCTCTGATATCATAGAAATCTAAAGGTTGGTCCAAAGGCTGATTTGGTTATCTTAAACGGGCGAAGGCACTATGTGTTCTTAAGAGAGATTGGGGGACAATCTCTTGTATGTCACCACCTATAGGATTTGGGGTTACTGGTTCAACTGTGATCTGTAGATCATCGTTTGATGTGGTTGTTGTTTGAGGGACGATGTTTTCATTTGAATGACTTCTTGTCACTATAGGCGAGTGGTTAGGTGGTGGAGGAGTCTTACGACCACCTCATGCCATTAATAATTTCCAAGCCCTCCTTCTAGCGCCATTTGTTGATGGGCGAAAATGAATGCTCGTCAACTGCAGAAGCGGATCCGGTCCGGGGTTGTCTAAATAACCCAAGCCATTTGGGATGATCCACTCCGATGGGTTTATCGGCTCCATTGGCCAATCTAAGTCCTAGGAAAATGAAAGAAAACTAAACTAAAGAAACTAATCTAAGTGGAAAAAGCAACTACAACAAACTATATACAAATCTGAAATATATATATACAGTTTACTAACTAATATTATACATTAATAATTATATGATATCAAATGTTCAGCTATCAACAGAATTAAATCTTAATTACAGATGTACAGTATTTACAGAATACAAATTTTAATCGAAACTTGCAAAAATCATTTGTAAAATAACAGGGAAGCTATTGTTTATTTTTATTTATATATCTTCTCTGTGAAAGAAGAGAAATAAACAAAACTAACTAAGATGAGCAATTAAAATAATAATCCTAACTATAAATCTGAACTAAATATCTATCTAAACTACTGAGAATTCTCAAATTTATTAACTATTAAATTGCAAATAAAGAACTAACCTGAAGAACCAATTCCTATTTGTACTGTGCACAGTATTCCATTCAGTTGTTCGGTGGGAGAAAACCCGCACTGGATTCTTCACAAGCTTCTCATAAACAAGAAGCAGCAGTGCTCTTTGAATATAAATGACAGAACAAACAAGACATAAAATGACAACAATTTTATAATTTACAAATCATCACAATTAGATAAATCCCTGTGTGAAGATCTGTACAAAATAGTTCATTTGATCAAAAAAACATAAACCTTTACTCGTCAAATTGAAACAGAGTGATTACTGTACTAAAAATGAGATACATAAGATATGGACATAATTTAAATCATGACACATTAACTTGTAATAAGTCTTGATATCTAAAGTAGTCAATGACTTGATCACAAATTAGAATGCACAAAACTTGAACGAAAGCATGATAAATTGAAAGCTAAAGCTGTTACAAAAGATCCACTTCCATTCGAGTCTGTRTCATCATAAATCCATAGTCTTGTTCTCCCAACAGTGATGGGTTCATTACTAAAATAAATGAGTATATAAAGGCCATAGGGGAAAACATCCCTGTAGGAATTATCAAAAACTGTTTACAAAAAATCTGGGAACAATCTCCCAAGTCTCTATTTCTGCCTAAGACTAACAACTTAAAACAAACTATATCACAAAAAGCATGTTCTAAACGGCCACATCATGTCCAATTTCCCATAGCAATTCGTATGTACCTGTAGTGGACAATAATAAACAAGTTTAGATAATGTTTCATTTCTAAAATTAACAAAAAAATCTAAATTTTATGACCAGCTACAAAATCTGAAGATTTTNAGTCTTGATATCTAAAGTAGTCAATGACTTGATCACAAATTAGAATGCACAAAACTTGAACGAAAGCATGATAAATTGAAAGCTAAAGCTGTTACAAAAGATCCACTTCCATTCGAGTCTGTRTCATCATAAATCCATAGTCTTGTTCTCCCAACAGTGATGGGTTCATTACTAAAATAAATGAGTATATAAAGGCCATAGGGGAAAACATCCCTGTAGGAATTATCAAAAACTGTTTACAAAAAATCTGGGAACAATCTCCCAAGTCTCTATTTCTGCCTAAGACTAACAACTTAAAACAAACTATATCACAAAAAGCATGTTCTAAACGGCCACATCATGTCCAATTTCCCATAGCAATTCGTATGTACCTGTAGTGGACAATAATAAACAAGTTTAGATAATGTTTCATTTCTAAAATTAACAAAAAAATCTAAATTTTATGACCAGCTACAAAATCTGAAGATTTTGTAGATGGTCATATTTATAAACAGAATCGTTTTAAATCAATCCAAATGATAACAGAAATACATTCAACTTATTAAACAAACCTTTAATTACTAATTCAAAAAAAAAAACGTTCATGCCAGAAGTAACCAAATCTTTATGCCAATTTGAAACAAACAGAAATTGTGTTTAATTAACTGAATGGTAACAGGGATATATGCAATATGTCAAACAACTTTTTATTACCAATTCAGAGTAGAAAAAATTGTTTTGATAATTTGAAACCAACGAAATCATTTTTGAACCAATCTCAATCGAAACACACTATAATCGATCAAACAAATCTTTCGTATTCATTCAACACAAATGCAATAGTTTATGTCGACTCAGAACTTAACAAAATCATTGTTGAATCAAAACAAAACTAATAGAACTATATCAAACCAATATTCAATGCATATACAAACGACTATGCTAATTCAAGGCATACAACATCGTTTCAGAATCAAACCAAAAGAAAAGAATCGAACTAACTCAGGGCCGACACAATCATTATACTAATGCAAAATCATATCAATCAAAACATAGTTGTGTCCGATTTTAGCAAACAAATCTTCTGTACTTGATTCATAATGAAATCATCTTTGGTAATTCGAAAATAACAGAATCACTTTTGAATCTATTAAAACAAACAGAACTAATTGAGAGCAAACATAATCGGTTATGCTAGTTCAAACCAAATCATTCAAAATCGATGTTGAAATAATCATACCTGGGCTGTAGGAAAATGTTTTAGTCAGGATAACTTTGAGTTGACAAAGGACATAGCTGCCTCAACATTTCTAAAGATAATACAACCCGTAGTCTTTTTCTTCTTCTCGTTGGCTTGTAGCCTGTCTCATTCCTTTGACAACACAGTAACTCATTCTTCCAATGATTTAATTTTAGATTGGAACAGAGGAACATCTATGTAGTAACATTCAATCCAAGAATTGCATTGAGTACACAATGATTGATCATGCCTTGGCATTAGAGGCGAGGGTTCTTTCAAGTTACCATGGGTTCCACTGTGAAGGTTAATTCTCGGGAAGTTAGGGTTATCCTTGAGGCACAGAGGTAGGTTGAAAACATATTCATAGGGTTCCACAGAGCAGAGGCCATGAGAGTAAGGGTATTCCTCAGTCAATAAACATTCAATCTCAGAGTCTGAATCCTCGCTCAAAACGATAGGATTTTGGTCTACGTTGTTCTTGGGCTTGTTCCTAGCACATCTGGATATCCATCATGCATTCTTCTTTCCCTTACTATTGACACCAGTATCACCTTTGTCTTTCTTCCTTACAGGCCTCTTGATGGTCTTAGTATTGTCTTTAGCACATGGGTCGGCCATGGTATCGGGTAGGTCAATGTTGGGGAAATTCGAGGGTTTGATAGGGGGTAGAAGGGTAGGAGGTGGCATGGCTAGCCCAACCAAAGTTTTAGTAACCACAACCTTGTCCACTTGGACACACTCGGGAGTGGCAAAGCCATTCCTTGATAGGAAGGCTTGCCAACAGTCACCACTAATTCTCAAATGATGAACAATCATGATTTGATCAAGTAGTGATGGAAATGGCTGCTATTAGCCTTCTCATGCTTAAATCGTTTGGACATATTGTACAGACTGCGTAGAAGATAGTGCAGCATGTTCAGAGGGTAGTCTATAAAATTCATAAGCAACCTGAGATGATAAAGAAATACCAAACCGTAACGACCTTCGAAAGTCACAAATTGCTTAACAATTTCCAATAGATCATGCCACCTGGGTTTGAGGGTAGTGACAGGCTTACCTCTATCACAATTAACAATCTTCCTCGATGTGAATAGGAGCGACCATGACACCTCTTCCACTTTTGAGTTCTTAAACCACCTCTGCCCTCTAACTGGTAAGCCTATAGCTGAGCTGAGGAATTCCTCATTTAGCTCGAGTTGGATATCTTCGACCTTAGCCCTGCTTTCATCGAAGGTGAGGGAAAACTGTTGGGCTACTAAAAGGTTCAAACCCTCAAATTTTTGGATAAAAACCAGCCAGCCACTATTCTCCAAGTCTTCACGAGCATTTTCAAATAGCAGGAGCATTTGGCTACCATTAGGTTCTATGCACACCATAGGTGCCATAGGAGAGAGCACACAGTGAGCCAGGTAAACGGACAAGGGTTTGGATAGGGTATACGCAGGGCTGCAAGCTCATGGATTTTCCCAAAACTAACAGAGGTAACCCAGGATAGAAAGTAGGCGTTAATGCCTAAGTGTGCGAGGGTGGTGGAATGGAACAATCCATGCAAAACATTCATATCAAATGTACAATCGACGATGCTATGGTGATTCACTATTGGTGTGTGTTAAAAACAATGCCAATCAAACAACTATGGTAAGCCATGATAAGTCGACCCAAATATTTGCACAACAATAGTGTTTGCATGGTTTAAAACAAAGCAATATTTCGAATATAGCACCAAGGATTTGACCATAAAACTGTATGCTTTGTATGAAACCATCGAACTAAGGGTCTAATCCCAATGTTAATGTGTTGTTATGAAACCATTGAATTCGATAAAAAACAATAGAACATCAAACCACCATTGAATCAAGGACTCAATCACAATCATTAGAATACCATCACAATCTTATAAAAATGAAGTCATATTAATAAAAAAAAATGCCAAATGAGTAAAGGTTTTGGTGTCTTGCCAACTGTGCGACTGTTATTGAGTGAACTAAACACATAAACGAGAGTAACCATAATAATCCAGTGAGGATTTTAATGCCATCGACATGACTTCGAACTCAAAGTTTTCATGCTTGCAGTGGTGAAAACGGAAACAAAAGGCAGGTGTGCGAATGTGCAAAAATGATCATGTCGTTTTATTTAAAAGATTGCGATGAGAATCAAGGGTTCCAAAACACCTGTGTAGGCAGCTTATAAGGATAGGATAAAAATGCGAAATGCCTGCCAACAGGTGGACACTTTGAAGAATGTTGCAGATTCATTAACAAAGTCTGTGAGCACTAAGAAGATTTATTGGTGTAGAGAAACAATTGGCATTGTTTCCTTGGATTATTTATCGTATAATCTTTGGGGGGGGGGGCGCTATATGCAAGTAAAAAAAACAAGTGGTCAATGTATTAGGGTTTAGGATGTTGTAGGATGCTATATATTTTGTTGTAATGGTGAATTTAATAAAAATGAGAGTCAAAGGTGCATCTCTAAACATTTGTTGGTTTTCCTGGTTAAGGGTTTCTAGGGTAAATTTCTAAGTACTATGTGTNAGCAATTCGTATGTACCTGTAGTGGACAATAATAAACAAGTTTAGATAATGTTTCATTTCTAAAATTAACAAAAAAATCTAAATTTTATGACCAGCTACAAAATCTGAAGATTTTATAGATGGTCATATTTATAAACAGAATCGTTTTAAATCAATCCAAATGATAATAGAAATACATTCAACTTATTAAACAAACCTTTAATTACTAATTCAAAAAAAAAATCGTTCATGCCAGAAGTAACCAAATCTTTATGCCAATTTGAAACAAACAGAAATCGTGTTTAATTAACCGAATGGTAACAGGGATATATGAAATATGTCAAACAACTTTTTATTACCAATTCGGAGTAGAAAAAATCGTTTTGATAATTTGAAACCAACGAAATCATTTTTGAACCAATCTCAATCGAAACACACTATAATCGATCAAACAAATCTTTTGTATTCATTCAACACAAATGCAATAGTTTATGTCGACTCAGAACTTAACAAAATCATTGTTGAATCAAAACAAAACTAACATAACTATATCAAACCAATATTCAACGCATATACAAATGACTATGCTAATTCAAGGCATACAACATCGTTTCATAATCAAACCAAAAGAAATGAATCGAACTAACTCAGGGCCGACACAATCATTATACTAATGCAAAATCGTATCAATCAAAACATAGTTGTGTCCGATTTTAGAAAACAAATCTTATGTACTTGATTCATAATGAAATCATCTTTGGTAATTCGAAAATAACAGAATCGCTTTTGAATCTATTAAAACAAACAGAACTAATTGAGAGCAAACATAATAGGTTATGCTAGTTCAAACCAAATCATTCAAAATCGATGTTGAAATAATCATACCTGGGCTGTAGGAAAATGTTTTAGTCAGGATAACTTTGAGTTGACAAAGGACATAGCTTCCTCAACATTTCTAAAGATAATAGAACCCGTAGTCTTTTTCTTCTTCTCGTTGGCTTGTAGCCTGTCTCTTTCCTTTGACAACACAGTAACTCGTTATTCCAATGATTTAATTTTAGATTGGAACATAGGAACATCTATGTAGTAACATTCAATCCAAGAATTGCATTGAGTACACAATGATTGATCAGGCCTTGGAATTAGAGGTGAGGGTTCTTTCAAGTTACCATGGGTTCCACTATGAAGGTTAATTCTCGAGAAGTTAGGGTTATCCCTGAGGCACGGAGGTAGGTTGAAAACATATTCATAGGGTTCCACAGAGAAGAGGCCATGAGAGTAAGGGTATTCCTCAGTCAAGAAACATCCAATCTCAGAGTCTGAATCCTCGCTCAAAACGATAGGATTTTGGTCTACGTTGTTCTTGGGCTTGTTCCTAGCACATCTGGATATCCATCGTGAATTCTTCTTTCCCTTACTGTTGACACCAGTATCACCTTTGTCTTTCTTCCTTACAGGCCTCTTGATGGTCTTAGTATTGTCTTTAGAACATGGGTCGGCCATGGTATCGGGTAGGTCAATGTTGGGGCAATTCGAGGGTTTGACAGGGGGTAGAAGGGTAGGAGGTGGCATGGCTAGCCCAACCAAAGTTTTAGTAACCACAACCTTGTCCACTTGGACACACTCGGGAGTGAAAAATCCATTCCTTGATAGGAAGGCTTGCCAACAGTCACCACTAATTCTCAAATGATGAACAATCATGATTTTGATCAAGTAGTGATGGAAATGGCTGCTATCAGCCTTCTCATGCTTAAATCGTTTGGACATATTGTACAGACTGCGTAGAAGATAGTGCAGCATGTTTAGAGGGTAGTCTATAAAATTCATAAGCAACCTGAGATGATAAAGAAATACCAAACCGTAATGACCTTCGCAAGTCACAAATTGCTTAACAATTTCCAATAGATCATGCCACCTGGGTTTGAGGGTAGTGACAGGCTTACCTCTATCACAATTAACAATCTTCCTCGATGTGAATAGGAGCGGCCATGGCACCTCTTCCACTTTTGATTTCTTAAACCACCTCTGCCCTCTAACTGGTAAGCCTATAGATGAGCTGAGGAATTCCTCATTTAGCTCGAGTTGGATATCTTCGACCTTAGCCCTGCTTTCATCGAAGGTGAGGGAAAACTGTTGGGCTACTAAAAGGTTGAAACCCTCAAATTTTTGGATAAAAACCAGCCAGCCACTATTCTCCAAGTCTTCGCGAGCATTTTCAAATAGTAGGAGCGTTTGGCTACCATTAGGTTCTATGCGCACCACAGGTGCCATAGGAGAGAGCACACAGTGAGCCAGGTAAACGGACAAGGGTTTGGATAGGGTATACGCAGGTCTGCAAGCTCATGGATTTCCCCAAAACTAACAAAGGTAACCTAGGATAGAAAGTAGGCGTTAATGCCTAAGTGTGTGAGGGTGGTGGAATGGAACAATCCATGCAAAACATTCATATCAAATGTACAATCGACGATGCTATGGTGATTCACTATTGGTGTGTGTTAAAAATAATGCCAATCAAACAACTATGGTAAACCATGATAAGTCGACCCAAATATTTTCACAAAAATACTGTTTGCATGGTTTAAAACAAAGCAATATTTCGAATATAGCACCAAGGATTTGACCATAAAACTGTATGCTTTGTATGAAACCATCGAACTAAGGGTCTAATCCCAATGTTAATGTGTTGTTATGAAACCATTGAATTCGATAAAAAACAATAGAACATCAAACCACCATTGAATCAAGGACTCAATCACAATCATTAGAATACCATCACAATCTTATAAAAATGAAGTCATATTAATAAAAAAAAATGCCAAATGAGTAAAGGTTTTGGTGTCTTGCCAACTGTGCGACTGTTATTGAGTGAACTAAACACATAAACGAGAGTAACCATAATAATCCAGTGAGGATTTTAATGCCATCGACATGACTTCGAACTCAAAGTTTTCATGCTTGCAGTGGTGAAAACGGAAACAAAAGGCAGGTGTGCGAATGTGCAAAAATGATCATGTCGTTTTATTTAAAAGATTGCGATGAGAATCAAGGGTTCCAAAACACCTGTGTAGGCAGCTTATAAGGATAGGATAAAAATGCGAAATGCCTGCCAACAGGTGGACACTTTGAAGAATGTTGCAGATTCATTAACAAAGTCTGTGAGCACTAAGAAGATTTATTGGTGTAGAGAAACAATTGGCATTGTTTCCTTGGATTATTTATCGTATAATCTTTGGGGGGGGGGGCGCTATATGCAAGTAAAAAAAACAAGTGGTCAATGTATTAGGGTTTAGGATGTTGTAGGATGCTATATATTTTGTTGTAATGGTGAATTTAATAAAAATGAGAGTCAAAGGTGCATCTCTAAACATTTGTTGGTTTTCCTGGTTAAGGGTTTCTAGGGTAAATTTCTAAGTACTATGTGTNGGGGGGGGCTATATGCAAGTAAAAAAAACAACTGGTCAATGTATTAGGGTTTAGGATATTGTAGGATGCTATATATTTTGTTGTAATGGTGAATTTAATAAAAATGAGAGTCAAAGGTGCATCTCTAAACATTTGTTGGTTTTCTTGGTTAAGGGTTTCCAGGGTAAATTTCTAAGTACTATGTGTGAATGTCATTGTTTTCTTTATGTTTTATAAAGAGACTATGTTTTTTATACTATAATCTAAAGGTTTAAAACCTACTCAAGATATGGCTCAGATCCCCAGTGGGGTCACCAATCTATTGTGTAAGATCAACAACAAGGTTTAACAAATCATGTATATCTAGTGGTTGTTCTAGATAACAAACAAAATAGAAAACAAAGATAGAAACTCTAACTTCTATGAATTATTTCTTAGAGAAACTAGACTCCTTGGCCTCCTCCTTGGGAGGGTTCTTTTTGTTTCCCAAGTGTGTATCTTGGCTCCTCTCTATATGGTTGAAAGTGATAGTGGTTATGGCCAAAAGATGTCATGAAACACAACAAGTGATATGAATCTAGAGAAATTTCAAAAGCACTTCGTTACTTTCAATGAGTGATCTTCTAGAAAATGGAGGTGACCTCTTGAATTTATAATAAAAATAATGGTTATGCTTGACATGGTCATGGTAATAAAATATCATTATTTGACCATATCAATTTTAACCGTTACTTTTAGGGTTGTGGTATATATATATATATGTGTGTGTGTGGGGGGTTAATTTTAAGAGAAAAAAGTCATAAAAAAAATTTATGACTTTAGGAAATAAAAATATCTGTATGAAAAAAATAGTTCCAATAGTTCCTTAAGTTATAATTATAATAGTGGAAAATTATGTAAAAGTAGATTTATACATATGATACCCATACTATGAGTGATTTGTTTTCGTAAAACTAGCATTTTGGTCAAGGTGATTGACTTTTGGTTGATAACAAAAGTTTAAGAATCAATGAAGGTAGCTCAAGAC